>BSBM01000073.1:16745000-16975000 GCA_027924585.1 Larix kaempferi
TGTCGATGATGATGATGATGATGATAATGATGAAGAAGAAGATGACAAAGATGAGGATGATGATGAAGATTATGTTGAAGACCATGAAGATGATGATGATGATGATGACGAAGATGATGAAGATGATGATGACGAATATGATGATGATGATGAAGGTGATGATGATGATGAAAAATACCATGATCATCGTTGTCGTCGCCATCAACATCATCTTCATCGTCATCATCACTATCATCATCATCATCATATTTGTCATCATCATCATCATCGTCGTCGTTGTCGTCATCGTCATCATCATCATCATCATCATCCTCATCTTCATCATCATTGTCATATCCCTCTTCCTCATCAACATCTCCATCATCATCATCTTCTTCTTCTTCATCATCATCATCTTCATCATCATTGTTGTCATCTTCATCACCATCATCTTCATCATATCCATCATCATCATTGTCATCATCTTCATCTTCATCATCGTCATCCTCATCATCATCATCACCATATTATCATCATCCATCATCTTCATTATCATCATCATCATCATCTTCATCATCATCTTCAACATCATCATCGTCATCACCCTCTTCCTCATCATCATCTTCCTCATCACCCTCTTCCTCATCAGCATCTTCTTCCTTTTCATCATCATCATAATCATCACCATCATCATCATCATCAACATCATCATCATCATCATCATCATCATCATCTCACACTAGTAATGATTCAACGAAATTAGAGAAGCTCCTTATATCCAAAATTAGAGAAGCTCCTTATGATGATGAAGATTAGTAGATTTTTATTTTTATATAACATTTAACCCCATAACTTTCCTACAATCCCTATAAACTTTAACTCCTAACCTACAATCCTTATAACCCTAGCCCCCAAAACCCTAAACACCTAGACGGACTTATGCAATTAGGAATTATGGTTTAGAAGAGGGCTTAAAGGCCTTAATGGGGGAGGGGCTCTAGGAATAAACCAACACATATCAATTTATTGGGAAATAAATGAAGTAAACGTTACCCACTGAATTATGCAACATTAAATAGGGGTGCACACGCGCTATCAATGCGCACGGGATAGTAGCATGTGCGAGTCCCTGCTGAGCATAAAATTCATAAAATAACCCACACTCTTCTCCTGCATTTTTTCTCTCATTCCACGCATGTTTTTCGTTGTTTTCATGCACAGTATGAAAACCATTTGCATTTTGGATTGAATTCACACACCATTTGGTATTTCTTTGACAAGTTGGATAGAATACACGACAGTTGGGGCTCTATTTGGCTCTTTGGATTGAATACACACCAGTTGGGCTCTATTTGGCTCCTTTGATTGAATACACAACAATTGGAGTCTATTTGGCTCCTTGGATTGAATGATCATGCTTCTTGGACACACTTGAAAGCTTCTTACATATAGTGGATACATCAAAAGAGCATTTTACATTTGAAGCAAAGAGAAATCATAATCCTTGAGGTATGGTGACCTCTTCCTCTTGTTAAATGTATTTTAGTCTTCATTCACTTTGTTTGAATTGTCTCTATTTTATTTTTTCCTCATGAATTGTATGATATATTTATTTTAAATTCTTCTTAATCTTCAACATAGACAATAAAAACATCTTACCACAAAAAAATACAACATGCATCAAGCAATGCTTTCAACCTTTCATGAAGATAATAAAAAAAACTTGCTTGCATCACCACCAATAACCTTTCATAATCACATAACTCCATCTAGTATACAAACATTTGTTGAATTCCTCATGATTTCACTACAACAACTCACACAAACATCTAAATAATTGAAAACTCTTAATATTTTGGGGCTATTTTCCTTCATCCAAAACATGAAAATGAAGTGAGTAGGAGCTTCTCCTTTTGTAGGGAATGTGCTCCTACTAACGTCCCATACCACCATCCAATTGAGTTCCTAGAGGTGATGTTGTTTTTATATCTAGGGCATTCTCAATAGCTTTTAAGATTATATGAAAACATTCTCACTAGATGTTGTTGTACATAATCAATTGCTACATCGAGTTTTAATAATCATGCACATCGAGTTTTAATATCTTATTTGTTGTTCATTCTTGCAGGGATGATATTTTTTTGTTTGTTAAAAAACATATTGAATATGGGAAACAAATGTAATAATAAAAGAAAGTCTAGAAGGAAGGATCTACCCCCTGAAGAGGCCCATGAGATAAGAGAAAAGGCCAGGTTGTACATGGAAAACTGTAGACATCAAAATGTTAGGGCCTTAGATCCATCAACAAGAAATGACGAAGTGGTTGAAGTCCATCAAATCTTGCTTGATGTCAAGTATGAAGGGATGGATTTTGTACAAGTTGTTAATTGGAAACCTCCTCAAGAAGAGCACACACATGTCAAACGCACTCCCTTGCAGGACCAAATTGTGAACGAAGGGCCACAACAAACCAGTGACGAGACTCGTACTTCCTTTCCGACTCCCTTTCCTTGACTATTAAGCGGATGACGAAGAAATCCCAGACATATTCATGTGGATGAAATTTCATTTTCGGGACTTGAAGGTAAGTTGCCCAAATGCACGGTTGATTTCCATCATAACAGGATAATCAAAGAATTTTTTGAATCCAAAACTGATGCAGCACAATGTCAATTGTTTCTGGATTTGTTAAAATCACATTGTCTAGCTCATGTTAGGAGAATTTTGGGCATAAAGGTAGTTATAAGTTCAGAGACCAACAATCATGTTGTTATAAATTTACAGTCTGCATTTAATTTGATTGGAAAAACTTATCGTACAAAATATTTTAATGCGGCCCGTCGTGTACTGTTGGAATTGATTGTAGACAAATCCACAAGGCAACGTCGCCTGCGATAACACACATGTAAAATATTTAAAGTAGATAGAAAGACTCTTCAAAAGTATTCCATTATTAGAGAAAAACTTGAGACCCCAAGCCAAAAAGATTATTGGGCTTTTGTTGGTAGGTTACCTCGTTCATACATGAAGCTTATTGATGTTGTTAAATAACTAGTACAAAATTTTTGGCATGATAACACTAGACCGTCATCCAATCAAAGAGATCTGTTAAAGTTGAGAAAAGGTGTTGAGGGGTGTGAACCCCATGTCAAGCACTTCCTTGAAACGACACAAATGAAACTCTATGAGGGGTTAAAGAATGAGCACACACAATTGAACTTGGGCCAAAGGTCCTTTGAAAAATGAAAACCCTGGTATGTTAAAATTTGCATTGATCGCAACACATGTTGCTATAGATACCATGTAGAATTTGAGTACTATTATGATACATATAGACATATATTTTGTGATTTTCATACTAACATTATGCAGGACTGCCCATTGTTACAACCATTGAATGCATCCAGAGAATTTATACATAGCATAATGTGTCCAAGACCTGAAGGACAAAAATATTATAAATGGTCATGTTTATATGTGACATGTTCCAAGTGCAGTGGATTTGCATTATTGAGCCAATGCATCCATGAAATCGAGGAGCACGAATTTGGGAGGATGTCAGTAGAAATGCAGAACTTCAAGTACATAACATATCAAGTAGATAGTGCGAAGGAAATAAACAAAATTGCATTGGTGAAGTAACATGTAATCTAACTTTGAATACTTTCATACTGTACATGTTGAATTTGTACATATATATTCAGATTGAAAATGTCACGTCGTACTAATGACCTTGGTTTTGTGGCACCAAGTACAAATTTGCGATTTCATGAAGGAATTCTACCAAAAGGCTGAGCAGTATGTACAACATGTCCATGTAGCACGATGGCAGGATGAATAGTACAGACAGTGCAGGGACACCTTTTCCAATGGCACAATATTGTCGGTTGGGGAATTTGCTGAAAACTACACCCTGCAACCACAGAATGGGATTCAAAGTCAATACTACCATTCATACCAAGTTATCATATTATTCCATATCACGTATAGGCACGTGCCAGAGAGCAACAATGACATGAGGATAATATTGAAAGAGACCAACTTCTACATCAGTGACAATAGGTGCCACGACCTGCATTATGTGCAACATTGCTTCATAATTTTCTATGACCAGCTGAAGGAGAGAGGTATACAAATGGATGAGCACTGGATATGGTCAGATGGTTGTGCAAACCAGTTCAAAAATGCACGTGTATTCCAGTGGTTGAGTATTTTGCACAAGACTTATGATGTGTTGCATATATGGAACTATTTTGAGACCAAGCATGGAAAGGGAGAGCATGATGGGGATGGAGCATGTACAAAAAATTACCTACGAAGGGAGGAGATGAGGTGCATAACAAACCCTCATATTCGGGATGCAAAATCCATAGTTCAATGGTGCTCTGCAAAAATTTTAGATCGAACCATGGAGCAGCACAACCAACAAGTAGAGGACATGTTGTCAGAAATTTCTGGCATGTGGTTGATATAGATCGATTGCATTCTTATAGTTGTAGTACTGTGCAAGGCACTCATGGATTTAATTCGGTTCGAAGCTCAAACAACCCCCTATTTGAAATATGGACGCGAAAACTTGCTTGGTTTTGTGGGCCTTGCAACAGTTGTGATTAGGATGAGTGTGAATCAATGGCTTGGGTTGATGAATGGGATCATGTATAACTTGAAGTGGACCCACATATCTAGTTAGAGGAATGCCAATCCTCTATTTCAAATTAATATGATCATATATTTGATCTTGTACAACCAGGTAAAAAATTCTGCATGCATATCCCAGTTCCCTCCTCGTTTTTGTAACTATCCAAGTTATCAAACCACTACTTGTTGGAATATGACCATAAAATGCATTTTTGCAGGACACATCTACGTAGTTGTCGCCTCGAAAGATAGTGCAATTGGGATGAATTATCAGTTGGCACAATGCATCTAGGGGAAGCAAACCCTCCTCGCATCATTAACCGATAGTGAAGGAATTACCTTTACGACTGGCTCGATGGTTGTTCAGGGGGAATATCTTACAGTAGATGCAAAGGGACCAAAGAGCAATGGCTACAAATACACGGATTATAGAATAGGTTCATGGGTGTATCACTTTACTCACTTGATCATTGGTACAAACATCCAACTACAAACAATGTCAACAAAGACATCAAACAAGGTACGCTACTTACTACCTCATGTAGAGCATGAGAGGTTGTTTGAGACAATAAAAAACTGAGAGGATCCAGAAGGCCTAATTGATTGAGGTACATAGTATAGTCATGTGATTGTTTATTCATGCATGTCTAATTCTATTCATGTTAGATAGTTTATTTGATATTGTTATCTTATATCGTTTATTTGATGTTTGAGTTATGATTAAGTTACTATTACAATGCATTGATGTTTTACACCAACCACTCCAATTCAAGTTTCCACCCATTTAGGAAAACTTCACATGCATTTAAACAAGATTGAAAACTCATCTTATATTATAACATTTCATAATATTCAATAGAAATTAGAATCAATACACATCAATGAGTACACATTTGTCATTCACAAATCACAATGAACACATGCAAATATCTATGCACATATACAAAAATTTACATGTTAGAAAAAACACACATAGGCAAAGATTTACATACACACTTGCACAAAGAAAACCATACAAATATTAGTATAAAATAACACACAACATCATCTTTTAAAACACAATTGCACACCTAAATATTACTTTCAAATATTTTGAATTTTGAATTATGCATTAGGCTCTAAAGGCACCTTCTAGGTACCAAGGTTCATGAATGATGCCCTGAAGCATTACAAATGACCCATCAAATTGATCGTTGGTCCCAAGCCATAAATATATATTTCTATCCTTGATATTTTGGTCTCCCTCTTTGAATCATGTTTATGGATTTGAGGTCCACCCATTAAGCTCAAAACATACTAATGGTGTCCATATTGGCGTTCAAATATTTAAGTTATACTAGACCAATCTTATGTGGTTGGAAACTTCCTTTCGAGCCTAAGGTCAAGGTTTCATCGTTTGACCATGTTTAGTGCCATAAAACCCATACTGAGTGCTAAATGCATAGAAGCCTTGTTTAGGGCATAAGGCATATCTTTCCTCCATTGAACATGTTCATGGTCCCAAGACCCATACCTAATGTCCACAACCTAATTATTGTATCGAGGTCAACAATCAAAGGCAAATGATACCCTTCAGAGATCAACTATTATTATTTAAGGCATTACCCATGGCTCGAGACACTTGATATAGACACTTTCAACCAGATCAAATATACCTATAGTCTACCTTCAATCTACTTAGCCTACCTTTCCATATGCCACATAAAAATGGGGACATCCAGTTGGTACCAATTTTATGGCATATCCTCTCTAATTGACTTATGGTAAAACACTTTCTTATGTGTTTACATAACATTAGTAGGTCAAAGTTGTTACTCTATAATGGCTCACATATTCTCAATATTGTCTCAATAGCTTAGGGAGCATCAAGATGTGGTTATAATTGTATGACCTCTTGTGTGAGGTGTGCCCTTAGGGATTTAATCAAGCACAACCCTGATTTCATCTCATTAGCAACAATTACCTAGCCATTTTTAATATGTATCAAAACTTGGGAGCCAAAAAACCCTAATACATGTCCTATATGGTAGTTTGAAATCTCCTTTATGCATGTGCGGGAGCTAAAGGAATTGAAGTCCACTTGCCAGTTTGGGTTCCGTACCCCCGAAGAAATTCCTCAAAGTGTCCCTGAATAGCCACAAGGTACCTGACCAAAATTCCCGCAGTAGTAGAACCGTGACTCCAATCATGAATCCATCGATTCCGATGAATCCATGGATTCGGGTTTCAGCTAGGGGTCCCACCACACCATGCCTCAAAGTCTCAAAAATGGTGCTATTGTGCCATCTCCGGAGCTAGGGTTTTTCTCAGTTAAGGTCATTCCAGTCTTGCTCAAGGGGTTCATTTACGATCTGAAGGCTCCTGGGAGTGCGTGGCCATCGTGAACACGTCCACAATGGCCACGTGCATGTGCAAGAGTCGACAAAACTGAAGTCCACTCGCCAGTTTGGGTTCAGTGCCCCTGGAGAAATCCTCAAAGTGTCCCTGAATGGCCCCGGGGTGTCCGACCAAAATTCCCGTAACAGAAAATAGTTACTCCGATCGCGAATCCATCAATTCCAATGGATCCAAGACGCCGAGTTTCAGCTAGGGGACCCCCCACACTGTGCCTCAAAGTCTCGAAAATGGTGCTATTGTGCCATCTCCAGAGCTAGGGTTTTTCTCAGTGAAGGCCATTCCAATCTTGCTCAAGGGGGTCATTTATGATCTGAAGGATCCTGGGCATGCATGGCCATCATGAAATAGTCCACAATGGCCACATGCACATGTGGGAGTCGACAGAACCCAAGTCCACTCACCGGTTTGGGTTTCGTTCCCCCGAAGCAATTCCTCAAAGTGTCCCTGAATGGCCCTGGGGTGCCCGGCCAAAATGCCTGCAGCAGCAAAACCATTACTCCGATTGCAAATTCGTTGATTCTGATGGATCCGTGACGCTGGGTTTCAGCTATGGGACCCCCACACCGTGCCTCTAAGTATCATAAATGGTGCTATTGTGCCATCTCCGGAGCTAGGGTTTTGCTTAGTGAAGGCCATGCCAATCTTGCTCAAGGGGGTCATTTCTCATCTGAAGGCTCCTGGGCATGCATGGCCATTGTGAACATGTGCATGTGTGGGAGAGGATGGAACTCGAGTTCGCTTTCTGGTTTGGGTTTCGTGCCCCCAGAGCAATTCCTCAAAGTGTCCCTGAATGGCCCCGGGGTGCCAGACAAAAATTCCCACAACAGAAAAATCGTGACTCCGATCGCCAATCCGTTGATTCCGATGGATTTGAAACGCTGGGTTTCAACTAGGGGACCCCTACACTATGCCTCGAAGTATCGAAAATGGTACTATTGTTCCATCTCCAGAGCTAGGGTTTTTCTCAGTGAAGGCCATGCCAATCTTGCTCAAGGGGGTCATTTCTCATCCAAAGGCTCCTAGGTGTGCGTGGCCATCGTGAACACGTACAGAATGGCCACATGTATGTGCAGGAGTGGATGGAACTTGAGTCTGCTTGCCAGTTTGGGTTCTGTTCCCCAGAGCAACTCCTCAAAGTGTCTTTGAATGGCCCCGGTGTGCGCGACGAAAATGCTTGCAGTAGCAAAACCATGACTCCGATATCGAATCCATCGATTCCGATGGATCCGGGACACGGGGTTCTAGTTAGGGGACCCCCCACACCATTCCCCGAAGTCTCGAAAACGGTGCTATTGTTCCATCTATGGAGCTAGGGTTTTTCTCAGTGAAGGCCATTCCAATCTTGCTCAAGGGGGTCATTTACGATCCGAAGGCTCCCGGGCGTGCGTGGCCATCGTGAACACGTCTACTAGTTGTGTATATTTTTAATATTTTTTACAACTAGTTGTGTCTAATTAGTTGACTGAAACGTTGGAACTATATTTTATCCAGGGCACATATATGTAGTGGTTTCCCCAAGATGCAATGCATGGCGCACCGACTATTGGATGCCACGTTGCTTAGAGGGGAATCAAACCCTAAATGTCCCATGAGGATAATGATAATGAGCATGAGGATATTGATAATGAGCATGGATATGGTGATGTTGATAGTGAGCATGAAAATGGGCATGAGGATGCATATATGATGGTTTACTTAGATGGGAGAAAAAAACAAAGAAAACAAATCCATGACGAAACTTGTGCAATTTATCAAGTTGTACCAAGTCTATGCAATTTATCATTTTATCAAGCTATCAATTCTTGGCTAGGGTTTCTAGGCCCGTTTGAACTCTAGAGAAAATGTGTTCGACCTCTATCATTGAATGGGGAGGATGGCCCTACTAAAATAGATGTATTGAAACTAATGACATGTCCTTTCAATGCACAATTTTCATTCCGTGCCTCCAATTTCATTTAGGTCAAGTGTCTCAAGGAGAGATGGAAAATTCATCCTTGGGCATAATAACCAAACCAAGCAACAAAATTGAATGTTGTAATTTTTCGAAAGTGTGTTTGGGAGAGACCAACATGAGTGCATTGTCCATAAACTCTCATGCAAATTTTTTATGAATTTGACCCTTTAATGCAAAATCTTCTTTGCCTCGTAATGAGAAAAACCCTAGTTGGATACGGGTTCCAATAAGAGGAGGGAACCAACCACCTTAGGCCCTAAGTATAACTTCCTAGGATCAATTTTCATGAATTTTGTTGAATGTGGTTTCCATTGATGTCAAAGGATTTCAGTAATGACAAAGGAATAACCAAGGACATGATTGCAAGGAAAGCTTAGTGAAAGACAAAGGAATAACAAAGGAAGTGATGACATAGCATGTATGTTGATGTAGCATGTGTGAGGAGGCTAGAAAGACACATGGTGGTGTTATGGTTCTATCATGAAGTCATTGTTGTAATCTAACATCATTCTAAAGAGTATGGAAATTTTGCGACACTTTGGAAATTGACCAAGTATGGAAAAATTAGTCCAAATTGCTCTAAGAAAATGCCCGCCATAATTCATAGGTTAAGGAAAATCCCCGCCCCTTCCTGTCAGGTTATACCTTGTTGAATAGGATATCTAACCACAGTATCATTTCTTCAAAAGAGTGCTTTATGACAAAGTTATAGGTCTTCCAAACCAGGGGTTCAGAATAAACTTTGGAGAAATTCTAAAAAATGGCTGTGTTGGAAAATTGGTCCAACTTTCCTTGGGGAAATTCCCTCCGTACATCATAGGAGAATGATAAAAAACATCTGGAAGCACCAGGATGAAGCTTGTTGATATGTGTACTTGAAAACAGTCTCATTTTGTCTTGAGAGTGTTTGAGGAGGAAGTTATAAGTCTACCAAAACAGGGTTTCAGGCAGTTTTGCACCAGAGGGAGTAAAACTGCCTAAGCGGCCTCAGGAAAATGCCTGCCATAATTCATGGGTTAAAGTAAATGCCCACACCATATCGTCAAAATGTATCTTGTTGATTTTTCTACCTGACCATGGTCTCATTTTGTCTTGAGAGTGTCTGAGGAGGAAGTAATAGGTCTTCCAAAACAGGGTTTTAGGCAGTTTTGCACCAAGTTCAGTAAAATGCCCACCTAGGGAAAATCAAGATGAGTCTGAGAGTGAAATCAGCTTAGGTTTTCCCAATGAGGTGTACTACATCATCTAGTGGCATTGGTCCAGGATTTTGGTGAAATAAAAAATCCACCTTAGAAATTGCACAAATTGTCTAAGTATAAAATTACTGGTAAAACTGCCTAAGTGACCTTTGTAAAATGCCAGCCATTTTCTATAGTTGATGGATTAAATTATTCTGATGGTATGGGTCTCTAGAGTGTTTATTATTGCATCTATACATATCATTATTTTTCCCAAAGAGCCTATGTAGTTGAAGATATTGATCTGCCAAACATGCCTCCCAGATTGATTTGCACTACTCTAGTAAAGTGCAAATCAATATGGGAGGCACTATTGGCAGATCAATATCTTCAACTACAGAGGCTCTTTGGGAAAATTAATGATATTTTTAGATTCAATAATAAACACTCTAGATACCCATACCCTCATAATAATTTAATCCATCAACTATAGAAAATGGAGGGCATTTTACAAAGGTCACTTAGGCAGTTTTACCAATAATTTTATACTTGGAAAATTTGTGTAATTTCTAAGGTGGATTTTTTATTTCACCAAAATCCTAGACCAATGCCACTAGATGATGTAGTACACCTCACTGAGCACACGTAAGCTGATTTCACTCTCATACTCATCTTTATTTTCCCTAGGTGGGCATTTTACTGAACTTGGTGCAAAACTGCCTAAAACCCTGTTTTGGCAGACCTATAACATCCTCCTTAGACACTCTCAAGACAAAATGAGAGCATGGTTAGGTAGAAAAATAAAAAAATATACATCCTGACCATATGGTGTGGGAATTTACTTTAACCCATGAATTATGGCAGGCATTTTCCTGAGGCCACTTAGGAAGTTTTACTCCCTCTAGTGCAAAACAGCCTGAAACCCTGTTTTGGCAGACTTATAATATCCTCCTCAAACACTCTCAAGACAAACTGAGACCATTTTCAGGTGTATAGATCAACAATATTTATCATGGTGCTTCTGTATATTTTTTATCATTCTCCTATGATGTACGACGGGAATTTCCCCAAGGAAACTTGGACCAATTTTCCAACACAGCCATTTTCAGAATTTCTCCAAAGTTTATTCTGAACCCCTATTTTGGCAGACCTATAAATTTGTCATAAAGAACTCTTTTGAAGAAATAAGACCATGTTTAGATATCCTATTCAACAAGGTATATCCTGACAGGAAGGGGTGTGCATTTTCCTTAACCTATAAATTATGGTGGGCATTTTACTGAGGTCACTTCAGGCATTACCAGTGATTTTACACTTGGACAATTTTTGCACTTTCCTAGACTTGGTCCAATTTGCCTGAAACACTGTTTTGGCAGATCCATAACTTCTTCCTTGGGCACTCCAAAGACAACATGAGGACATAGTTAGATAGAAAAATCAACAACCTATAGGATGAGCATATGGTGCGGGAATTTGATTCAACCCACAAACTATGGCGGTCATTTCCCTGAGGCCACTTAGGAATTTTTGCTACATTGGTGTAAAAGAAACCTGAAACCCTGTTTTGGCAGGCTGTTAACTTGGTCATCAAACACCTTCTATGAAAATTAATACCATGGAAAGATAGCCTATTTGACAAGCTAGAGCATGATTGTTTCAGATAATTCCGATGAGGTACGGCGGGAATTTTCCCAAGGCCACCTGGACCATTTTTCCAACACTTAGCCATTTCCAAGAATTTCTACAAGGTTTATCCTGAAACCCTATTTTGGCAGACTTATAACTTTCTCCTCAGACATTCTTATGGTAAACAGAGACCATGGTTAGATAGCCACTTTAACAATATATATCCTGATATGATGGTGCGTGCATTTTTCTCAAACCTTGAATTATAGCAAGAATTTTCCCAAGGCCACGTGGACTAGTTTTCCAACACTTAGCCATTTTCAAGAACTTCTCCAAAGTTTATCCTGAAACCCTATTTTGGAAGACTTATAACTTTCTCCTCAGACATGCTTATGGAGAACTAAGACCATGAATAGATATCCACTTCAACAATCTATAGCCTTATATTATGGTGCGTGCATTTTTCTCAAACCATGAATTATGGCGGGCATTCTCTTAGAGCAGTTTTGACTACTTTTTCCATAGTCAATTTCCAAAGTTTCACAAACTTGCCAAACTTTTCAAGAATGGTGTCAGATTGCAACATTGACTTAATGATTGCACCAGAACACCATCATGTGTCTTTCCAGCTTCATCATACATGCCACAGCATCATACATGCCATGTCATCACTTGTAGGTCCATTTTGGAAACTAGGGTTTTGCTCAGTAAGGGAGTGTGCAATTTTTGCACATGAGGTCAAATTTGCAAAATCATCGATCGGGGACTTATGGATAGAGTTCCCAACTAAAACCTTCCTAGACACACTTGTAGGACTCCCTGAAAACTAGTTTTGTTGCACAGTTGGAATTCTATGGCCCCGGTAGGTATCCAACAGGTGTCCTTGAAGGCCTTTTGGATGCGAGATGGAACAAGCCATAGAATGACAACCGTGGCTCGGATCGACAAACCATCAATTCCATTGGATTTAGGACATCGGGACAGTGCTAGGGTTCCCCTCTCCTCTGGTCCCATGGCCAAGGTGTCACTTGTAGGTCCATTTTGGAAACTAGGGTTTTGTTAAGTAAGGAAGTGTGCAATTTTTGAACATGGGGGTCAACTTTGCAAAATCATCAACCGAGGACTTATGGCTAGTGTTACCAGCTGGAACCTTCCTAGACACACTTGCAGGACTCCCGGAACCCAGTTTTGTTGCACGGTTGGAATTCTATGGTCCTGGTAGCTATCCAATAGGTGTCCCTGAAGGCCTTTTGGATGCGAGATGGAATGAGCCATAGAATGACAATCGTAGCTCGGATCGACAAACCATCGATTCCGTTGGATTCATGACATCAGCATAGTGCTAGGGGTTCCCCTCTCCTCCAGTCCCATGGCCTAGGTGTCACTTGTAGACCCATTTTGGAAACTAAGGTTTTTCTAAGTAAGGGAGTGTGCAATTTTTTCACATGGGGGTAAACTTTGCAAAATCATCGATCGGGGACTTATGGCTAGAGTTCCTAGCTAGAAGCTTCCTAGACACACTTGCAAGACTCCTCGGAACCTGGTTTTATTGCACAGTTGGAATTCTATGGCCTCGATAGTTATCAAACAGGTGTCCCTGAAGACCTTTTGGATGTGAGATGGAACGAGCCATAGATTGAAGACCGTGGCTCACATCGCCAAACTGTTCATTCCATTGGATTCAAGACATCGGGATAGTGCTAGGGGTGCCCCTCTCCTTTGGTCCCATGGACCAAGTGTCATATTTTAGGTCCATTTTGGAAACTAAGGTTTTGCTCAGTAATGGAGTGAGCAATTTTTGCACATAGGGGTCAACTTTGCAAAATCATCGACCAGGGACATAAGGCTAGTTTTCTTAGCTTAAACTTTCCTAGATACACTTGCAAAACTTCCCAAAACCTGTTTTTGTTGCACGGTTGGAATTCTATACCCCCGGTAGGTATCCAACATGTGTCCCTGAAGGCCTTTGGGATGTGAGCTAGAACGAGCCATAGAATGATGACCGTGGCTTGGATCGACAACCCATCAACTCCGTTGGATTCAAGAAATTGGGATAGTTCTAGGGGTGCCCCTCTCCTCTGGTCCTATGTCCTAGGTGTCATATTTTAGGTCCATTTTGGAAACTAGGGTTTTGCTAAATAAGGGAGTGTGAAATTTTTGCACATGGGGGTCAACTTTGAAAAAAAATGATTTTGATTCTAGAACTAGACATTCAAAAAGCGGAAATCAAACCTACCACACTGCACCCTTGGTAGAGTTTTATGTCCTTAGTGTGCCATGCCATTTAACAAGTCCTTAGTGTTCCACTATATTTTCATTTTGAGTAATTAATGTCATTTTTAAGAATTCAAATTTCCAAATAAAAAATGGAGGCGATGTTTCATCGATGATATCCCTCTAAACCTTGCTAGCTTTGTTAGATCAAATTCACCATGAACCTTTGCCATCAAGTTATGGGGAATACTTGCCAAATCACATTGAAAAACCATTGCATCATCGTTTGTATCAATCAAGTACATTCAATTTTAAAAACATTTTCATATGAGGATAATCCATCTTTTTTACAAACATAGGACCATGAACATATTATTTTCCTTCATCAAAACAACATTATCAAGGAAGATAATTAAACTAGTTAGGTATTTCATTTTCCATGGATTCTGTATGATTACTTTCGCATTATGACAAGTGGAAAATGGACATATGAAAGAGGTAAAGCACAAACCAGGGTCTTACATACTAGGGTTTAGTAAGGATAGGGTTTATATCTTCAATGATTTTATGAGAGTGAATTCATGACCAGCTATTGGTTATCATATTGGAACAAACTAGGGTATATTTGTTACATATATTTGACCATATGTACATGAAGGCCCAATGAATTTTATTACACTTTAGTTATGCATTCCTTGCCATTTTACTTGATACTTTGCCATTTTTTTAGCATGCTAGAGTAAGCACACTTCAACCGAACTTCATATATGTTCATGTATGTATCGTTTGATGAAATACGGTAGCATTGATGAAATGTGTAGCATCTATTAGACTTCCTCTTAGTTTGTGAAAATGCCATAGGATTACATTGATGATATGCATATCATGTTACTATTATGACAGAGGTTATTCAAACATATTTTGATTTATTTTGTTAACTTTTGTTTTTTCCTTGGAACATATTTTCCTTGCAACCATAATTCTGATCAATGGGTATGAACCCTTGGAGTTGACAACAAACACAATTTTAAATTAGAAATCAAATTAGCATGCATGTGCTAAGTTCATTGAACTGTTGAAATATATTATTAGTTTTTTCCATTAAGATAATGTTTTCATAACACAATGGTGAGATGTTACTTGATCAATGCAATAAATGTAAGAGAATAAATATTGCGTAAAATGTAATTATATAAATTTCAATAGCATAATTTATCAATTTTTGGAAGAGATAAATCATCACAAGCACACGTGGAAACTCGAGAGAAAATATGGAATATATTGTATCATGCATTGATAGCCGAATCATTGTTTGTAATACAAAATATGGCAAATTAGCCGGCCCTCAAATGGCCTGTCAAAGTACATGTATCCCTAAGTACAACAATGTGTACATGTATGTCAATGTACATATATCACTATAACTCACGCGTGTTTTGGAATCCTATCCTACATGTTAATTGACATGGCATGGTCAGAGTCCGCCCATGCCTAGTTCTAAGAAACATGCACGCATTTTCAATTTTCTAAATTCTAGCGCATTTTGCGAATGCATGACTGCACCTAAAGGGTCCCTCAACTTCGTGTGAGGGCCCAAAAGCAATGCGATATTTCTTTAGAACTTTCATCTTTTTAAGAAAATAATAGATCCATAATCAATCAACTTATGGCCCATCTCTTTCATCAACATGGATGCTTATTGTGGAATTCAAATTTAATTATATCTTCAATTAGTCTTTTAATGATGAGTTCAAAATTCTATTAAATGAGGCTAAGTTCAAAACTCCTTGTCCCTATTCTAGTTTGGTTTGCAATCTTGGTTTGTTTCCTTGCCTTCACAAGACCAAATCTCAACAAAAATTAGATATTACTATTACTATTTAATTTATATTTTATTTCTTATATATATATATCTGTGTGTGTGTGTGTGTGTGGATTGCCCCGAGCCTACCATCTTGGAAAGTTCAAATGCAAAAAAGAACCCCACATTGTCTCACTGAGTCTACACATAGAGGGGAACTCCATAAGTTCTCGATCCAGATCGACTCCTTTTTTCCAACTCCACGTTTTTTCTAGGTTTTTCCCATAGACAGTTGATATAGACACTCCTAGTTGAAAGTGTCTCTATCAAGTGTCTATGGGAAAACCCTAGAAACCCAGAGCCTAGCCTAAAAACCCTAGTTTTGAATCCAAATAATTATAAACTTATATGCAAATTTTCTGACATGTATATAACAAGGGTGCATACAACTAAAAAAAATCAAGTGCAATCCATATCTGACCCAAAATACATAAACAAAGAGTCCAAATTGCCTAGACTCCAATGAGCATGATGGTGACAATGGTGAAAATGAGTACAATGATGACGATGGTGATAATGGGCGTGAGGATAGATATGGTGACAGTGACAATGAGACAAAGTGCATTAGGTTGATGGTGGATGATGGATGATTGATGGGGATGAGGATGGTGGCACCATGAGCAAGAGGATGACGAGGCTTGATGATGATTGTGGTAGTGGGCATGGTGTTGGTGACAATGTTGTCATGATAGTGGAGTTCAACATTAAGCTTGTAACCCTAGAGCTTGGAGTCTATCCTAGAAATACGAGAGCCTATCCTAAATACCCTAGTTGGTAGCGTAAACCCTAGCTTGTATTCTAATCACAATGAAACCCTCTTATGTATCCTAATCCCTTGCCTAAATTATAATACATATAAAAAGTAAATCATTTTCATTGTACATATATATTCATCTGCATACATTTGAATCCAAATCATTATACACATATATAGAACAAAACTCGAACAAAACTATATATAAATCCATGAGATAAAACAATAGTGGAAAAAAACTCGAACAAATATATACATTTTTAGGAAAATAGTGGAACATGGTTCCCAATGTACATACGATGAAAACTTATGCCCTATACAAAATCCGACAACTCATGTTATAGATCCAAAATAAATGACAAGTTGTGCCATATACAAAATACGACAACTCGTGTCATAGATCCAAAATACATGGCAACCCGTGCTGTAGATACAAAGTACATGGAAATTGGTTCCCAAAGGTGCCACAACATGGCTAATGTACATAACAGGGTGTGTCAAGCATTGTGACCATCCCGGTCACTCCCAGGAACATCTCCAAAATCGATCTTCCTCTTCTTAGAGCTACTGGTATCTCGGGTCTTGTTTCGTCTAGGAGTAGACTGTCTCTCCATGCTCTGAAACAAATGATATAAGATACCATCATTTTCAAGCATTTGTAACATTTACCACATTTATAAAATGAATGTACAATTGAAATCTTAAATAACTCATCACTGATGCAAGTGGGAGACGAGAGGCAGGTGTCTTGGATATGCTGAGCCTCTCAGCAATTCTACCCTACAACATTTACGACAATCATTTCATTGAAAAATAATGATTGCTTAAATTAATTTTGGTTAATGCATCAAAAAAATTTCATAAATTAACTTGATCCTCACCGTGAACACCTCCGACAATGGACATGGCTGGGCTTCAGGGCTAGTAGGTGGAGCAGTTGGCTAGACAACCTGCTCCGATGCAGTCATGGGGGGGGGTGCAGATATAGATTCAAAAACTATGGGTGCAACCACTGTAGATACATGGGAAGATAATGGAATAGTAGTTGCCACAATAGTGGTGGGAACTGGAGATTATATGGTGGAAGAGGACATGGTGGTATGGGGTGGAGGAGGACGTCATGGACAATGAAGCCCTACCAGTTGTCCAATAGGGGGTATCGAACCAAAAGGGCTAGGGGGGATGTTGAGGTATGGGGAATGGGAGTGTGGTCTTGGATAGAGGGAGGAGGATGAATAGAAGGGAGGTTGTGGATGAAGGGGGGAAGCTGGATGGAAGGGGGGGCATGGATGAATGGGGGAGGATGGATAGATGGGTGGGTGGGGGGGGGGGGGGCATGGATGAATGGGGGAGGATGGACGAAGGGGGGAGTATGGACGGAGAGGGGAGGGTGGATGGAAGGGAAGGGGTGGATGGAGGGAGGGGTTTCGATGGAATCAAGGGGGTGACTCATGGGAGAGGGTGGAAACATGGGAATAAAGTGGCCTGCAACTGTTGGCGGCCCTTGCATAAAAATTTGTAATATCATAGTTTAGTAAAAAAAAATCAAATTAAACCATAGTATGTCATAACATTTCAAATTAAAAGTGTGCTTTTAAATACACATTGTACATGTGTATATGGTGATCTACTGACCCCTGGAGGAGATGGATGATCATCATAGTCTATGCATACTTGTGGAAACCAAAATGCATGCACGTTATAAACATATTAAACAAGTAATTATTCAGTCAATCAAAATATTAAAAAATATTGTACGAACTATCATCATGTATGTCATAAAAATAAATACATAAAAATATAAATGCTATAAGTAATAACAATATTGTGTGGGGCATTGAAAATACCTTTGTGTGAGGTGCCGCAATTTCAGTTGTAGTTGCCATTGCTGCATCTAGGTTGGGAGTCGTTGCGTTATCCCATGATGGAATCTCAACTCTAAATAGTTGTACATTGAAATAATAGTTTAAGTCAAGAAAAAATACTTTAAAATTACTTTACAAATTATCATGTGATGATTGAAAACACATTAAAAAAAGTGATAACCTACTCCATATAGCAACCCTTGATCGGGCTAGGGAAAGTGTGCCCACAATGGGGACAAAGATGTGGTATTGTCCCCGTCGAACTAGAAGGCCCAACATGGCTACCATCGGTGACAGGTCTATCCTTAATCTATCTTGAAGGCCCTACACCTGCGTCTCTATCAGGGTCATCCTGTCTCTCCACTATAGTAGCTACTACAAAGGAAGTGTGTCTAAGCAGTCCCCATGCAACACTCCTCATCCCGCCCTCGATCTGATCAAGTTTGTGGGGTAACTAAGGTGGATGTGGAGAGGGGTTGGGCTCGCGCCTAGGAATTGGTGGCCCTCTCAGTGGCTTCCTCCTAGTAGCAGGTCGATCTTGGGCAGAGCCACGCCCAACACCCCGGAACTTGGTTATGTCAAAATCATCGGCATGTAAATCGAGTGCAAACTCAACCCACATTTGCCGAAGGAAGTACTGTGGAACCTCCCTATTATCGCAGGGAGGTTTATCGTAAACCATGAACCACCTATGCATCCAATTGTCCCTCCATGGTTGGAAATGACACCAATCCATGTAGAAATGTGGATTTCTAATCTTCGGTGGTTGTTGTGTTCTTGGATCGGTGAACATACTGTAGAATTGGTCCTTTGTAATATTCAAATCTTGTATTTCCTCCTTGGAAATGATACTCCCGCATCCTAGATCTATAATCAGTCATGTCAGTCAATTGGAGATGTGCATGGATTAGGGAGTCAATTGAGCTCTCAATTGAGGTGGCAATGGACACTCGAGATGGTTCCTTGTGTTTCTTAGATCTCGAGTGTGCACTCTCATTTCATTTACATAATGGTTCAAGTCATCATGGTCAAAATTTGGTTGGGGGGTTTTATTTTCTTGGGCATTTGGATTTTGGAGGGTTTTCATTGGCTCCAAGATTATTGTTTTCTTGTGTTCCACCGGACTCCTTGTTAACATTTTGTTCATTCATTGTGTGGGTTTACACTCTGCAATTGAAAATTTTTCTATTATTTTAACAATTTGGGAATTATTTCAAATTTAATAAACAAAAAACAATGAATAAAATGACAAAAAACATGGAATTTACCTATCCAATGCAATTGGTTTATGGATGAAGATGGTTTTTGAGTGGAAATGGTGAACTTGGTTAGCTATATCTCCGCACATGCGGTGGTTTATTCAGGCTTGGATGGAATGGAAACAATGAAAACAAATATGGTTTATTTTTTTATTACCTTAACAGGGGAACGTGCACGCATTTGTGCATGGACGCGCAACAGTGCGCACGCACCCCAGTTCGGTACCAAACCTAATGGCATGTGCGCGCTGCCTTAGGTGATTGCGCATGTTTTTTTTTCCCCACTAATGCGGCCTTGTTGAAACACTTTTGGGGAGAAAATTTGTGCGCTCGCCCATACCTGAAAGTATTTCGGTGGATTACTTTTTAATGAAATTGTTAAGAGTTGGCACCCCTAAAGATGATTGGCAATGCCCACCAACAATTGCTACTATGAAAATCTAGGGGTGACGGTTTAAGTATAGTGAAAGGTGAGTTGATGCATGGTTGTGAGATTAATATTTTGGCTTGTTAGTTTTTCGTAAATTTCAATCTGATCTAGGATATTAACTGAGAGAATAACATGTACAACATATCTACAGCATATCAATCATGGACACAATAATGCAAGCACACAAGAGACACAGATTTTCACCAGGGAATACCAAGAAGGTGAAAAACCCCACAACTTCCTCAAAGATAGATAGAGCAATGATACAACCCAAGTACAAGATATAGTCCTCCTAGAATCAACTTTTCCTCCTCCACAAGTGCGCCACTCTCCAATGAGTGTATGAGTGAGAAAGTGAATGATGAAATAGAGTGCCTCCCGCACTCTATTTATACTTGACTTGAATTTCCTAATAACCTTTACTAGGTCGGCCTTAACTTAACCACATAAAATAATGCTGACAGGGCCAACCCCCAATAGGGTGGTCTAATAACCCTTTAACCCACATGACTTATACAGGGCCGACCCCAACAAGGTGGTCTAATAACCCATCAAGTATAAGTTACGACACTTACAATATAAATGACGACACTTCTGTATAGAGGAATAATAACATCTCTATAGGAATACAAACACTTTCGTATAGAGGAATAATAACATTTCTATAGGAATACAATATACATGTATGAAATACATTCCAAAGTTACAAATACATCAACACTCCGTTTTAACTAGGAAGGTATTTCTCGACACAGTTCTTCTAGCACAAGTCTTCTTCTCTGGATCATCATCACTGGATCATCGCCATCGAATCATCGTCATCGTCACTACTGCTGCTATCCCAATCAATCTCTGAACTACTCATCATAGGAAGTTCTATAGAGCCAGTCCTTTTTCATACTAGATGTAGGCCCACCACCTATAGGTCTTCATCACTGGACATATTGTGGAATCCTCAGGACTTATTACGTGTGTCACAAAACCTCGCAAGAGCATCCCAGGCTGTTACGAGCACACAGCTCTACCTGTTGGATCTCCCAGGGACATATTATATGTGACCTCACCACAAAACCTTGCAAGAGCATCCCAGGCTATTACGATCACACATCTCTACCTATCGGATCTCCCAGGGACATATTACATGTGGTCACCACAAAACCTCGCAAGAGTATCCCAGGACTTATTACGGGCACACAGCCCAACCTATCAGATCTCCTAGGGCCATATTACATGTGGTCAAGGAAAAACCTTGCAAGAGCATCCTAGGACTCATTACAGGCACACAGCCCAACCTATCGGATCTCCCAAGGACATATTATATGCCATAGGACAAAACCTCGCAAGAGCATCCCAAGACTTATTACGGGCACACAACCCAACCTATCAGATCTCCTAGGGCCATATTATATGTCCTCCCAAGCAAAACCTCGAAGGAGCATTTTCCAGATATCTCAAGGCCATATTATATGCCATAGGCAAAACCTCGAAAGAGTATATGCAAACCCCCCAGGGCCATATTATATGCCATAGGAAAAACCTCGAAAGAGTATATGAAAACCTCCCGAGGCCATATTATATGCTTATCTACACAACCTGTCCACGGCCATAGAGTATCAACTTGATACTCACCATACATCATCACATGATCATCCTGATCATCATCATAGCATCATCCTGATGCATATCATCTGGAGCAACATCCTGAAGCTCATCATCCATGATCATCCTGATCATTAACATAGCATCATCTTGATGCATATCATCTAGAGAAACTTCCTGAAGCTCATCATCCATGATCATCCTGATCATACAATGCATCCACCTAATGCATACACAGTATCTACCTGATACATATCATCATACATGATCTACATGATCATACAATGTATCCAGCTGATACATAACATCATACATGATCTACCTGATCATACAATGTATCCACCTTATACATATCAAATACATGATCCACCTGATCATAACAAGCATCCAACATGATGCATATACATATACATGATCCAACTGATCATAACAAGCATCCAACATGATGCATATACATATACATGATCCAACTAATCATAATAGGCATCCAACATGATGCATATACATATACATGATCCAATTGATCATATCCAGCATCCAACATGATGCATATACATATACATGATCCAACTGATCATATCCAGCATCCAACATGATGCATATACAGAGCAGTAACTACAGCATCGTCCTGATGCTCATCATCCATCGCTTACATCCACAGCCATGGGAAGGATCCTCCTCTCACCATGCTTGGAATGGCTCATGAAAATGTGTCCATCACTTCTTCCTCGAAGTGTCATCAATCTGAAGAACACCAAGCCTCTCTCTGAAGTACTCAAACTTCACTTTGGATAGTGGTTTCGTCAACACATCTGCAACCTGCTCATCCGTCCCAACATATAGGAGCTTCACTACTCCTCTCTGCACCATATCCCCGATATAGTGATATTTGATCTCAATGTGATTCGACTTATCATGGAACACCGGGTTCTCAGACAGCTTCACACAACTCTGGTTGTCACAAAAAAATACCAGTAGCATCCAACGGGAGATCAAATAACTCATACAGTAGATTTCTAAGCTATACTGCCTCACAACTAGCTGAACAAGCTGCAACATACTCTGCTTTGGCTGTACTCAATGCTACGCAGGACTGCTTCCTGCTAAACCAAGATATCACACCTAATCCCATACTGAAGCAGCATCCAGAAGTGCTCTTCTTGTCTGCAGCACTTCTTGCCCAGTCCGAATCAACATAACCTTGCAGGTTAAATGTTTGATTCTCATCATACTTGAGCCCATAATCAATTGTACCCTTCAGGTACCTTAGAATATGCTTTACAGCAACCAGGTGAACACCTCTGGGATCCGTTAAGAATTGGCTCAATGTGTTCACCACAAAGCAAATATCTGGTCTAGTGTTTGTCAGGTACACCAAGGACCCAATCATCTGATGATACATAGTGACATCAACCGAATCAGATGGAGCATCACACAGAAGCTTCAGGTTCAATGCCATAGGTGTGGCCATGGCCTTGCAGTCCATCATCCCGAACCTCTTCATGATCTCTACTGCATACTTCCCTTGTCCAAGGAAGATTCCATCTGCACTCTGCCACACCTCCATGCCTAGGAAATAGTGCATCATCCCCAAGTTCTTCATCTCAAACTCAGCAACAAGCTTCCTCTTGGTATCGACAATCAACCCATCCTCACCTGTTACAAATAGGTCATCCACATACAAAAGTAGTATCACTGGATTGCCTTCCTCAACCTTATAGTAAAGGTTGGAATCCGCTTTACTCTTGGTAAAGCCCAAACTGGATAGAAAGTTGTCTATCCTACCATACCAAGTCCTAGGAGCTTGCTTCAAGCCATACAAGGCTTTCTTCAACCTCCATACATATGACTCTTTGTCATATGTCTCAAAACCAAGTGGCTGCTCCACATACACTTCCTCTTCGACTACACCATTCAAGAAAGTTGTCTTGACATCCATCTGGTGTATCTTTCATTTCATTACTACAGCCAGAGCAAGTACTGATCTATTGGAAGTGTATCTGGCCACAGGAGCAAAAAGTCTCTTCATAGTCAATCCCTCTTGCTGGGAGAAGCTACGAGCTACAACCCTCGCTTTGTATTTCTCTATGCTACCATCTGCAGCATGCTTGATCTTATAAATCCACTTGGAAGTCACAATGGACTTCCCTTCAGGTCTTGGGACCACATCCCAAACATGATCGATTGGTACTTCTCGACCATGGCAGCCTTTTATTGTATCCCATATCATGGGAACTTCAGATTCTTCAATATCTTCAATAGATGGTTTGAAATTCATTGCTGGAACAAATGTTGTAGTCCTTCTTTTGTAGGTGATGTTATATGATCTTTCCTAGAAAGCAAGTTAAATTGCATGATTAGAAACATCTCATGGTTTTCAGAACAAATTCTTACACATAAATAAATATGTCATACAGTCATGCAATTATTTTAGCCAATGCTTCAATACAACATTTATCCATATCCCGTCACTTTCTAGATGCCTTCCAATCTCTACTAGAACATTCTTAAGAGTTTGCACAACTCCCAATATGTCAGCAAAGAGGTTTCATTCTAGATAAGTAGCAATGGAATGTTGTACAGTGCCATAGGCCACTTACCCATCACATGCCTATTAGTAGTATATTGTTCATTAATGTAATTATTCTAATATGCATAATACACACCCCAAGTCTGTAAGCATACACATCATTGAGAAATATTATTTAAACAAACAAGTATGCAAGAAATGATAATTCAAATACTTATCTTTGTTTGGTTGTAGGGTGGACTCCCTCTCAATATTTGCTTCCTTGTAGGAACTACTGGAGTGTGCTCCCTCTTGATCTTTGCTTCCTATATTGCATGTCCTTGAACTTATACCCATCCTTGATCACTATGCATAGCTACTAGTATCATCATTGTGTTATCCTCGAGGTCTCATACATACATTCATTAGTATAATCTTAATACTTATAAAAACATTATGATTCTAAGTAATC
Source organism: Larix kaempferi (assembly GCA_027924585.1). Classification (NCBI taxonomy): domain Eukaryota; kingdom Viridiplantae; phylum Streptophyta; class Pinopsida; order Pinales; family Pinaceae; genus Larix; species Larix kaempferi. The sequence continues at coordinate 16,769,736 of BSBM01000073.1, forward strand.
TTAAACATGTATGGTCAAGATCATTTCATACACAGATAATTTATCACAATTCTTTTACTCATGCATATTCCTATTTGACCATAGGGATTTTCTGGTTAGTCATATCATCAATCAAAGTAAGAAGCATAATATGCCTAAACCCATGATTACTAAATTCAATGAATAATCATTATCAATCTTTCCATGTATACTTATATAAGAGATCCTAACACAAGGTAGGATTCTAACTTGATATAGGAAAAACATACCTGGATTAGCATGCTAGCTAGTTATGTCTAACATACCCGCATAATATCTTCTTGTTCTCTTCAATGACTTGTGCTAGTAACTTGCATATCTCATAGGTTAATCATTATAGAACCAAGTTATACATACCTCGTAAGTAGATCTTCTATGTGATCCACGACAATGGATGAATCTTTGTCTTCATGTCATCATGGTCATATGTTCTTGAACTAGAACATGATTTGTCTTTCTTGATGTACCTTTCATGTTAGCGGACAACATCACCCTCATACAACACCACAATGCATTAGTACAATCATAAGTGTCAAAACCCTTAATCAATGAATATCTGCATTCATAATTTTATTAAGGTCATACGACAGGTCTAAATTTAATCAAGATTGTACTAATCTTAATGAAAACATACCATAAAATTAATCATCAACAGATCTTGAAACATACCCGGATAAGTCATACCTGTCGATATTGCTTGTAATCTTCTTATTTAAGGCCTTAGCCTCATCTCCCTCTGAAACATAAACTTCTTCACTTATGCAGGTGACCAATCCATTCTCTTCTAGGATTAACCCAATCCACTTGATTTGCAGAAACTGGATCTGGAGCTAGATTAGGGTTTGTCAGGGAAACCCTAAAAATTCAAACTTTGAATTTCAAACTTCTGAAAGGATAGAAAGATGCACCTTCATGAGCTTATCAACCTGGTATACTCAGAATTTAAAAACTGCAAAGTTTCACCCCTCAAATTTGATTTTCAATCTTCTGGATTCACTTGGGAGGACCCTGAATTAGGGTTTGAGTTTCCTAGAGCTTCACCAAACCAAATAGTTTGATCCAAAGCTCTAAAATTTGATTTTTCCAAGGAGCTCCCAACTATGGTCACAGATTTAAAAAATTCCCATTTTTGCAGAAGCCCTAATTTTTCACTTTTTCGATCAAAGTCCCGAACTAGGGTTTGATCAAGCCCAGCCTTCTGCCCAACCAAAAATTCGATCTTGGTCTCTAAATTTTGATTTTGATGAGGAGCATCTAGCCATGGTCTCTGATTCCAAAAATTCTGACATTCTCTAAAACCCTAAATTCCCAGAGCCATGAATGAAGGTGCTCAAAATCCAATTCTGTTTTGACAGAAATATGCACCTGATTGTTTCTGGTGTAACTCTGAAATTTCAGATCTATAGGGTCTGAAAATTATTCCTATGGTACCTGACCTGTTATCTTTCCAACCCCATAGGTCTGACCTCAAATAGATTCTCTGAGAGATTTATGCCAAGCGTCGCAACGTGACCTGTTTATGGGATAAAACAGGAGAGTGAACTTGTACGGAGTGCCACGTGCCATTGGTTCAATTTCAGCCTCTGAAAATTGTACCTATGAAAGTACAATCCATTCCCTACCTGCCAGTTTTTATAAAATTTCATTTGGAGCTTCCTAGCCCAAGTTGTGACCTTTTTTCCTAGGTCACCTGTTTATGACTCAGATCTGGAAGAGGCAAAAACCCTATATTGTACAAATCATAAATCTGAAAGTACAACGCATTAGAGGCTCTCCTTCGGACACAAGGTACATGGGGATCTTATCTTCGACCTTTAATATTTTCAGATCTTGAAACTTCACTAAAATGAATTTATAGCGAAAGTTCTACGATGACTGGTTTTTGCTATATCAAGCCCCAGCTTCGCAAGTGCAACAAGTGTCATAAATGCCATACCATGCCTTCTGTCAGGCTAGCTATGATACCATGTTAGTTTTTCAGAAATTTCAATCTGATCTAGGATCTTAACTGAGAGAATAACATGTACAGCATATCAATCATGGACATAATAATGCAAGAACACAAGAGACACAGAGTTTCACCGGGGAAAACCAAGAAGGTGAAAAACCCCACAACTTCCTCAGAGATAGATAGAGCAATGATACAACCCAAGTACAAGAGATATTCCTCCTAGTAGCAGCTTCTCCTCCTCCACAAGTGTGCCACTCTCCAATGAGTGTATGAGTGAGAAAGTGAATGATGAAATAGAGTGCCTCCCACACTTTATTTTTACTTGACTTGAATTGCCTAATAACCTTTACTAGGTCGGCCTTAACTAAACCACCTAACATAATGCTGACAGGGCCAACCCCCAATAGGGTGGTCTAATAACCCTTTAACCCACATGACTTATATAGGGCTGACCCCAACAAGGTGGTCTAATAACCCATCAAGTATAAGTTACGACACTTACAATAAAAATGACGACACTTCTGTATATAGGAATAATAACATCTCTATAGGAATACAAACACTTCCGTATAGAGGAATAATAACATCTCTATAGGAATACAATATACATATATGAAATACATTCCTAAGTTACAAATACATCAACATGGCTTTGGGTATTAAAAAGCGCGGCTTGTATTATATCCAATCTCGTTGTACTAGAGAGAGTTATGTGGTTCTAGTATTTGAATATTGCCTTTAGGAACTATCTTGATGTCAAAAGATAAGATTTTTGAATATGCTCTTTAGGAAATACCTTGATGTGAGCCTTGTAAATTTATTTTAAAGTGGAAGTGAAGACATGGTTGGTGTAAGAGCTCAAGACCAAATCAATTGTCAATTCTTTAGAATCTGTATTGAAAATATATTATGGAAGTCAAAGTCAAATAGAGTGAAGTCAAGTTCATGATATAAAAATGTAAAAGAGTTCAAAGCAAAGTTGAGTTATTGAACGGTCCAAGTTGTAAAGCCTTTTTATAGGCAAGTTTTATTTCTCTTGTTGTAGCACATAAGTGAATGTAAAGCTTATCCCTCTTACAAAGAGGATGTGGTATCAAGTTTGAAATTAATCACTAGGTAGGTATGAGGGCGGTCAAATAGAGTGAAGTCAAGTTCATGATATAAAAATGTAAAAGAGTTCAAAGCAAAGTTGAGTTATTGATCTGTCAAAGTTGTAAAGCCCTTTTATAGTCAAGTTTTATTTTTCTTGTTGTAACACATAAGTGAATGTAAATCTTATCCCTCATACAAAGAGGATGTGGTATCAAGTTTGAAATTAATCACTAGGTAGATATGAGGGCGGTATAGGCAAGTTTTATTTCTCTTGTTGTAGCACATAAGTGAATGTAAAGCTTATCCCTCTTACAAAGAGGATGTGGTATCAAGTTTGAAATTAATAACTAGGTAGGTATGAGGGTGGTAGGTGTACGTGTATGCTAAGTTGATGTTGAACTGTCAAATATAAATCTTCAATTGAAGGGAAATAGTGTGTTGAAGAACAATTTAAGATGGGTTACAAATTAAGAGGAGTAAAAGGTAAAAAAAAAAGAATTTTGTAAATGAACCAATGCAATATAATTACCTAGGGTTGAGGACATTTATGAGGAATATTGAATCACATAAGTAGCAATAAATCAAGAATCTAGGCATGCTATCAAATTTAAGTAAAAGGAAGGTTACAAATGTCTTCTAAATATCACGATGAAATGGAAAATGCTACTTAAAGAAGATGAAATTAGGATCGAGACCTTAGAACATGAGGTGAAATATGAGATTGCATATTGTCTAGATGGAATCCTTGAAGCCTTGGCTTGTAAGGAAAAAGTTGAAGTTGAAAATTTGTCAAAGTTAAAAGAATTTGAGGAGATTGTTTGTGAAAATGAAGATAGCAATTTGTGTGATTTTATAAATTCAAAGGTTGAAGAATCCCAAGGGGGAGTAGCAAGAGTCCTAATTTATGATGAATTCTTCAAAGTAGAGGACAACCATGAACAAGTTGAGACATAAGAGCTCTTAAAAAGAAAACCCCTAAGGGTAAATGATTTTCATGATGGCTAAATTATGTTTTTGACTATAAAGGTACAATGAACGAAGACAACACTTAGTATGAAAGTAAATTTGAAGACAAAATTGGAGATAAATGAGGTTGAAGCCATGTAAAGGTTGCACATGATGAAGAGGGAAACCATGCTAATCTCCATATGCAACAGACAACCATGCAAATTTTGTAAATGAAGAAGGGAACATCATTGTTGCTCATCATGAAGTGAAGTTTGATGAACCTCATGAAAACTATGAAGGTATAAACAACATTTTTGTTGAAGCACATGAAGTTGAATAATTGGAATTGAGGTGACATACGATGAAGATTTTTTAATGATGAAGAACTCATTAAAATTTGAAAGGAAATGAAATTGATTCATAATTTGATGAATGGAGAGGACAACTAGCTCATGGTTGTTTGATGAATCTCATGAAAACTATGAATATAAACAACATTTTTGTTGAAACACATAAAGTTGAATAGAATTTTGTAGAAGATTTATCAGCTCAAGCAGAGCTTGAAATTGGAAATGAGGTACATATGATGAATAACTCATTGAAATTGGAAAGGAAAGGAAATTGATTCAGGATTTGATGAATGGAGAGGAAAACTAGCTCATGGTTGTTGATAATGAAGATAAAATTATTCTCAGAACTAGAGACAACATGAAGGTTGACCAAGATGATATTCATGTCTTTGCGTGAGACTAATTGGATAAAGAAGCAGTGAATGAAATGCTTGTCAAGTGGATTCTTGAAGATATAAGATACTATTATCAGTTGATGTTGATGTTGTGGAAAAAATCCAATTAACAGAGTGATGTAAGTATAGAATAAGACAAGTATAATAAATGCGATTTTGATATACCCAAATTGCAGTAGTTGAAACTAATTGAAATTGCATGTCACTAAGAAAATGAGTACTTTGAATATGTTCCAAGACAAATAATTAGCAAAATAAATAAATATGATGATAGTTGGATACATGATGAAATATGGACAGTGAAGATGTTGAAGTTTTTTATTGAATCATTGGCATATTCAATTGATATCAATAACAATTTCAAAAACTAAAGCATTGCACTGTTGAAGTATTCTCCGAATGCTTATTAGGATTATGCAAGAAATGGTGGATACTCATAATTTGATATGTTGTCTTGTTTAAAAGAGATGGAACTACAAGAAAAAAGGCATTTTAGCCTAACATTAGCACCACTATTTGCAAAGGATTTGGGAAATCCTCAATTTTCAAATAGTGGTGCAAAAGTGGTCATAATGTGGGGATATGCAAGTGGTGCTAATATTTAGGGTGCAAAAGTGGTGTTTGTAAAAAAATTGGTTTTTGTGTTAAATGACTATGTGACATTCTGTGGTGTATGGTGCAAACCACCAAAACCAATCCAACATGGATTGACACTTTTTGGTGCAAAACACCAAAATTATTATTATTATTATTATTTAATATACACAAACTTGCATATGGTGCAAAACACCATAAAATAACAAGTGGTGCAAAGCACCATAAAATAATAAATAGTGCAAAAAAATCTAAATCACATATTATATATATTTATATATAATATGTGATTTATATATTTTTGCACCACACACACACATATACTTCTTAACAAGGTTTAAAAATGTATATTAAAACATTTTCTTAAATCTTATTTAGTTTTAATCCATCATTAACAAAATCAATAATTCAGTACATTAAATAGACACAAGTGAAGTGGCAATTTCCCTGCAAGGAGTTATAGCTTTTGCATATCATTAAGCATGTTCTTGGAACAAAAAATCGCTATTGCCATCATTTGGCATTTAAAATAGCAAAATTGAATCAGACAATGAAGTCATAACAATGTAATTTGCCAAAGATGTTGTCATAAGTTTGCACAGCCTTGTTTCAAAATTAGCAAAATCTAAGATTACAATCAGAATATGAAGCCATGACAATGTGAATAGCCAAAGATCTGGCATGAATTTTTCCATAGTCTTCTTTCAAAATAGGAGATAGCACTTGTTGCTCAGAGCATGAAGCCATGGCAATGTGAATAGCCAAAGATATGGCCAGGATGTCTTCCACGATCTTCTTTCAAAATACGATATAGCACTTGTTGCATTGCAGCCGCAATTTTTTTTTGTTCTATGTTTTTACTGCTCATACATTAATGAGCTACATTTGATACATTTTTGTTTCTTTGAATCTTTATCTGGTATGCTGGAAAAACCAAATCCAAATTAAGGGTATAGCAATCTGCTCCAAATCAATACCAGTACTTAATACAATGTATGATATAAGATCAAACAAAAAGGAATGCTTTATATACAAGATATTATATCAATGCAAAGTGTTATTTACCTCAATTTTAGTGTCATTTACATGAGGCATATGCCCTACGCAAAAGCATGTAGATCCTGGTCTATGAACAGCAACTTTGACATTTTTTTGGATGAATCAATTTTCTGGACCAACCATTTTTTTTGCGGATAAGAGTTGCAAAGCATGATGTTATATGGTTGTATATGTTTCTACAACAACAATGCCAAGAAAAAATCAACAATGGTAGTTAGTCTAAATCATAAATCAGCTTTCAACATATATACAAACATGACAATTTTGAAGTAGACCCACTATCAAAATTATCATTAGATTTGAAGGAGTGATTCATCTTTTTTGAGGAGAGAGTTGAATTGTGGTTTATTTTTAAAAAAATTACAAGGTTTGGAAAGAAGTAAATCTAAATGATGGATTTAAAAAATTCATCGGTGAAAATGAAATGGAATTCATTAGTAGCACTAACTAGTTTCAAGATTAAAAAATTGGAAAAAAACTAAAAGAAATGCAAATTTTAAAATTGTAGGAAAAAACGTACCTATCATCATAGAATCCCCTTGCATTCTGACTCCGATGATTTCAAGGCTGAAATTTTGTGATGGTGTGTGCTGTCAAGTCATAAGAAAATTGTGATTTGATTAGAAAAAGGAAAATATGTTCTATTCTGATATCTGACCTAAAGGGCCTGCTAGCTTGCTATTCATCACGATTCAAAGATATCATTATTCTATATCAATATATTTAAACTTTATATCAATAAAAATGTATATATATATGTATACATATATATATATATATATATATGTGTGTGTGTGTGTGTGTGTGTGTGTGTGTGTATATATATATATATATATATACACACACACACACACACACATATATATAGATATATAGATATAAATATAAAACTAACTAACTTCCTAACCATGCTTTCATAATTATGTCTCAATTTTTTTTGTTTTCCATAAACCATCTTAGAAAAATGTACACTTTGTCATATAAAAAAGTGACACAATCCCAATCCCAATAATTACCATTAATATTGATACAATCCCACACTTTCAATAAAAATGTGAGAGAATACCAATTCCAGTCATTTACTATTAAGATTAACACAATCCCAATCTTGTCAACTAAATTTACATCCAATTAATTTTGAACTTAACGTAAATGTAAAGACTCCTTAAATATAAGATGGGTGGAATTGTAAATATATATTAGATGTTTTTTAAGAAAAAAATTGTCCACTGATAATGCATCTTAACCTCGTCAATGTGAGAGCAGAGCGACTCCCAATTTTTTTCCCTCTTCTTCACCAATTGTAGCATCGTTATTTTTCATCACCGTAAAAATGTTGAAATCGCTTTCTGCGCCCAGGTATATATCATCATCCATAAATTCAACAGTGGTCATGTTGTTTGAACTATAATCACGAGCCTTCTCTTCCAACATACCTCCCTTCTCATGCTTGTATACCAACAGATAGATAGATTTAAGAGAATCACGAACTAAGATAAAATCTCCCTGAGTTTTAACATAGCTTGCAAGCACATGACCATGATGCCCACATTCATGCTCCAGCTTTGCGGAACCATTATTATGGATCACCCATTTGTACAGCTCAATCTTTTGGTTGATCCCTGCAAGTAATTTTCCATGAAATGCATTGAGATTGTATACTGCACCCATTGTCTCCTTCTCAGTAACCAGATGCAGTTGCATGTCTTCAACCGAAAATACCAAAATTCTGCCCTTCTTACATAAATCCACCTCATTTAGATGATCAGGATCCCGATAAGCTATCCTAATACAATAATAAACATTGTTTTCAGCTATAAATGAACAACTCAGGATGGAACATCCTTCTTCATTGTTATCCAGTGGATATGATGAAATGTTCTCAAATGTTTCTTCATCTAAGAGACACATGAAGTAGTTTATTGTTTCTTGGATCATATTATTTCTCCACTTCATACTGCAAATGGAAATTGTTCGAGACTTGTTTTGATGGAAAATACGATAAGTATGTTCCCCAAGAGGAACTGAGAAGATGTAAAGTTTATCAAGGTCATCGAATGATGCAATAACCAACATGTCTTCCTTTACAACGGCAACGCTGTTAGGGAAAGAAAGAGAAAAAAACACATGTACTAAATGTAAAAATACACTTTACACTGCATAAGAAAAATGAAAGATGGAATGGATACTGAAAATCACGTTATCTGTGAACCCAAATACAAATTCAAATAATGAAACAACAAACTAGAAAAATAAAAACAGAATACCTCATATGAAAACGATGGTCAAATCTTATGGACATTTGGAAAATGATTTTTTTAAAATATTAGTTAATTCAATGGGTAAAAAAAGAAAGGATAACACACCAAAATATGGACAATATACATATTTCTAAAACCCTTTTCCATGTATAATCCCATAGAAGGAAATAATAAAATAAAATAAATTTAATTACAAGTTAAAAGAAATTTAAAAAGTACAGTTCTTAAAAAATAATCAATCCAAAACTGTAATCGAACAACAGACTGGAAAAATACAGATGGGAGAAAAAGATAGACATGCATTCCTTGAGGTTTCCATTATGAAACCATCGCCAAGAGAAATAGGACAGTAAAATAATAATACGTTTGCATAACAAAAGACTTGTTGAAATCATACAAAGTGAATCATTTTCAAGTCTTTGCTAGAGTATATGGACTACATATTTGGTTCAAACTATCTATGGAGAGTGATACTTGGAGCATTTGAATCCTTGATGAACATGTTCCAATAGTGATATTTATTGTATGCCTCCAATGGAATTGAATGACAACCATTCGCAAATCATCCAGTTCTCTAGAAGGAAATATCCAATACCAGCAATACTAGACAATTGAAGCAAGGTGAATTAACTGTCAATGGATCAAAGGGATTCCTATAATGACTGGATTCTAGCTCTAATTGTCAGGTATCCTTTACCGGTAAGGTAATCTTCTTTCCCATGCTTTTAGATTTTTCCCAGTAAGGTTATATTTCCCAGTAAATACCTTTTTGGACAAGCTTGCTCCAAGATATTACCAGACCTACCACGCCAAAGCAAATCGGAGAAATTGAGAAGGAGATAAATACCCATTTGTACGACTCATGTATCTCTCTATTTTTACAATTAAATTTAAATGTGATGGTTTATAAGAGGTTAAAATTGGGTTTATTTCTAGCGAACTGCAATAGCTTATGAAAATGACTAAGTTTAAAAAAGCAGAAAAGCTAAAATAGTTATACAAGAAGCAATCCATTTTGGGATATACTTTTAAAATCTGGGTTGGCTAATTGATCTCCTTGAAACAACACATATATGGATGCATCCACTTAAATCCACCCAGCCCACATCTTACGGGATAGGGTTTCCAACTTATATGTCATTATCTGTCTCACGTAACGATCAAATCACTATCTAAAGGCCCCAACATTCTCCCTTTACTGCATCCACGCTTTCAGTTCAACACGTGCATGCCAACAAATACCTTCAAGGGGGGGACAATAGGAAATATCCTACCAGATTCGGTGAAGAGTCAGTGAAGTACAATCTCAGACATTACCAACATAGGACAGATCATAAATTCTGTGTTAGGGAAAATATTTTTGTGATAGTCAGACTACAGATATCAGCCATGCAAGCCAGGCACAGTTTGCACAAAGGATGCAAAGGATACCTCATTCATGTCACAAAAGCCGCAGAAAAATCATGCATAGAGGTAGAAAATTTGCCCCTAATAAAGTAATTACCAGCTAGTTGTATTTCTTGAATAATTACCAGGGTTTCTGCCAACCCAGGAAGTAAATTATAAGATAGAACTTATTCCTAGAGAAACCCCATATCGAGGGCACCTTATGGATTGGGAACTAATGAGATGGGAATAAACTACGGGTTCGTAGTCCTAAGGAAAAGGGGACCAACCCTCTTTCTCTTACTGATTCAATGAGTTGTGTTATTCTAAATAAAAGGTATAGGATCTCACCCCTAAAGGGTTTTAGTATTCGACAGAAGATAGGAGGCAAAAGGAGAGAATACAAAGTGTGTTTACGGTGATTTCCTTCATACTAAAAAATCCCTCTCAATCATTTAGGGGTTTGGTTGACCATCCTAATTCATTCAAGAATTAATTCATTAGAGGTCGAATCCACTTCAGGTCGAGTCACTTCCCCACCTGGATACGTTTTCCCCTACAATGACCCTCCCAGGTCGAGTACTTTGAAGCGACTCAAAATAAATGTATTACTCATCATTAAACCCAGGCAGAGCTGAAGCGGTGAGGTTATTACAAATATTAAATGGATTGTACAGATTACCCATAAGGAAGCTTCGTATCAAACCCATGTATGAACATAATACTGAATCCAAGAAATAGAATGTATTCTTCTCAATTTTATAGAACACATTAAACAATGCAATACTCATGCCTGTGACTCAAGTTGCATTCAACCAGATATGGGTGAAGTATTTGCATAAGAAAGTAAACGAGGGCTAATACCCAACAAAATTAAAATAAATATTTTTTTATTGATTAAATGTATTAATCATACCCTTTTTTGGGATGTTGGTAGTGGGATTGTTCACCTCAAAAAAACTGTGATCATAGCTAGAGTGAACTCCATTGATAATGGTTATCTACATTAAACGATTAAACTAAATACATAAGGGCATGGAATCGAACTAAGAATGATAATAGCATATGTAAGAAGTAGAATAAGAACAACTGAATAGAGATAAAACCTGGAAATGAGAGGCCATGAATCGGGAGGAACTGAAGTAAAGTATACCAGTACAATATCTCTTTACCGTAATACTCACTCCAAACCCTAATAAAAGGAAAATTCAAGATGCGCCAAAATGCAAATGAGAACAAACAAGGAAACACAACTCTCCATGTACTATGGCTTGAGCTGAGATGGCTTTCTACCTAACCACATGTCATCACAATCCATGATACCCTCATAAATTTCTTAATAATATATTAAAATTTTTAGTAACCAATGTAATTTTTCTTTTTAAGATGGAGGGAAAATGATTTTTTGTTGAGTTCTTTTAAAGTTTCCTAATCATATATTAACATTTTTATTTTTAGAAACTAATGTAATTTTTCTTTCTTAAGATGGAGGAAACTTTAACTCCTATTTTTTGAAGTTTTCAAAGCAATCTTCACTCATTTTAGAAAGTTGTATAATATTTCTAAATCTAAACAAAAAATTTAAGACATAAAAAAAATGAATTATTACAATTTAAGAGATAATAGTTATTGAATAATTTATTAAGAAAAATCATTCTATAATGTGTACAATAAAAAATGGTAATAAATATAGTTATAAATTTTGAAGTAACAATCATAAATATAGTTATAAATTTCGAAGTAGTGAATTATAAATAGACTTTTACCTTCAAGAAGGCTATCATTATGACAAGTCTCGTAGAAAATCCTTGGATCAAGCAAATCATGACTAGCACATAAGGTTTTCCAAGTGGAGATAGAACACACGACAAATGATCCAAAATGGCGTCCAAAAGAACCATTAGGACAAGTTCTATATTATTCAACCTCATGCTTTGCCTCACATGTTGTTCTAGGGACTTCCCCACATGGTGACAAAGGCGTTTTGCTATATGGAAATGTTATACATGCTTAAATACAATAGTACGATGGCTTCATCGTGGCTCATCTATACAAGGCCTCACTCTATGGTAGAGAACATTCTCATGCTCCTCTTCTCAAACAAAGCATAAAAACATCCCCCTTTGTACAAGCAGTGGAAAGTTGTTAATGTGACAAGGCTAAAAAAAACATGGTGAAAATATAAAAATCCTACATGAATTTTGTCATTGGAGTGGAGATTTAATTAAACAAAGTATTCAACATGGGTGAAGAAACCCTTATTGGTAGAGCTCATGGTTAGAGAATAGGAATATCCTTCCCCTAACATAATATTTTAGTTACAAGGGGGGAGAGGTGGGGCTAATTGACATAGCCCAATATGTGTTAAATGCTATCAAGAGAAACAACTAGGTTGGTGAGGCTTAGGTAGAAAATTATTTAATGTATTTCTCATTTTTTAGACTATTTCGATGATCATTTCTCCTATGATCAATGGGAATCCTAAGGGGTCTTATTATTATCCTCTCATACCTGATAATATCAATGTGGATCCCAATCCCCTAAGTCCATTCAAAATGAATCTCCAATGGATTAAGGATTATATATCTCAATTATATTTATTCTATAAAGGTAGTCTGGATTCCATATAGTGAACAATCCCCTGATTTTGTGTTTTCTCATCTCTTCCTAAACAATTTGAAGAGGGATAAGAATGCCTTTATTTCATTGGAAAATGACAAAAAACACTTATGATGAAAGACTCTTCACTGAGATTGAGGACAAGTTGTCAAATTTTTATTCTTAGGATGATTTTGAGTTTCTCTTAGATCAATTAAAGAAGATGCAATTTTATCTATGAGGAGAATTTAAAGAATATATACTTAAATTGGATGATTTCTAGTTTATCTTTGTGTTATAATCCTATGAAATTATTAGAGTTGGGTTCCTTCTTGAACCATGTGCAAAGCCTTGAGACTCATAGCTAATGTTTATAACCTTCAAATTGCATTGATATCCCCACATAGTGATCATGGATGTTATTTATAGGTCATGTGTGGTGGTTTGAACTATAATTCGTAGGCTTGCATTCCTAAAAGCTTATTTTACATCTTTCAAAGTACATATTGTTGAAAATCATCCAAGGCTCCCAAGTCCCTAAGTTTTTGATACATAGTGACATTGATACCCCTACAAAGTCATGCATAGTGATTCAAGCCATTATTCATGGATTTGGATGCCTATATGGTTTCCTTAGTGCCAAAGGGATGTTGTTCTTACTTGGAAAGTTATTTCCAAGGCCCTAGGACATGCAAATATTTCTCAAAACCACCTAGTGGAATATACATCATCAATCATAGGATAGTGATACCCTTAGGAGGCCATGTGTTGTTCGTGAGTGAAACATTCTTATCCCTCAATGGCTAGAATATTCCTTTAGAGATCAAATTTGATGTGTCCTCCATTGACCATGTACAAATCCCCAAGAACATAAGAACTAGAAACATAACACTATGGATACCCATGCAAAGTAATGTGTAGTGATTTGAGGCATTGCTCATGGATTGGGATGCCTCAATGGTTTCTTTTGAGCCAAATTTATGATCTTCTTCCCTAGAATTTCATTTCCAAGGCCCTAGGACACCTACATAATACTCAAAAACCACCTAATGGCACCAACATCCTTAATCATAGGCCAATGACATGCTCAGCAGGCCATGTGTTATTTCTAGAGGAAACCTACTTATCCCTAGATGGCTAGAATATTCCTTTAGATCCCAATGTTTAGGTTTCCTCCACTAATCATGTCCCAGTCCCCAAGGCGACAAGACCTAGATACATAATTCCATAGATGCCCCTACAAATTCATGCGTGTTGCTTTGAGGTAGTGTTCATGGATTTGGATTCCTCAATGATTTCTGTAGGGATAAAGGCATGGTATTCTTCCTTTGAACATGATTCATAATACCTTAATACACCTATTTTCTGTTCAAATCCACCTAATGGGACCAACATCATGAATCATAGGCCAATGATACACTCAAGAGACCAAGCGTGGTTGGTAGAGGCAACCTCCTTAGACTTGGATGGATAGAAGATTCCTTTCAAACTCAAGGATTGGGTGTCCTCCACTAACCACATCTAAGGCCACATGAATAGAAACCTAGATACATAGTTCCATGGGTACCACTATGAAGTCATGCATGGTTCCTCGAGGCAATGTTCATCGTTTTGGATACTGCAACAATTTATTTAGTTCACAAAACTAGTCTTCTTATTTATAACATTATTCCTAAGGCCCCATGACACATAGTTGTTACTCAAAACCACCTAATGGCACTATCAACCTCAATCATAAACAAATGATACCCTCAAGTGTCCATGTGTGGATGGTGGAGGAAATATGGGATTAAAATTCAAGTCTTCTCCAACAGCCATGTCCAAGGGACTAAGGCCAAAATACCTAGATACATGCCACCATGGATACCTCGACAAATTCACGCATAGTCGTTCAACATATTGTTCACATATATGGATGAATCAATGGTTTCTTTAAAGCCAAAGACATGGTATTATTCCCTTGGATGTTATTCCCAAGTCCTTAGGACACCTACATAAGCCTCATTCCTTCCTCTTATGACTCTACTTGTCATGTCTCCTCTACGCGAAACTTTTTTTTTTTAAAGAAACCTAAATACTCAAACAATGTGGAAAAGAACATGCTAGTTGTTGTCACAGCTTAATTAGCTATATTCTGAGCATGAGTTCAATAAGTGTCAATTAATATTTCTGTCGCTCTTCAAACAAGTGCTTCTGCACACTTACGTCAAAATGAGACTCACCTCATCATAAAATATACTAACATTAATAAATGTATTAATACCATTACTATGTTATTAAGTGTTGACTGCGACTCATAGAGTATTAATGTGGTTGTCATTAATGTCTACATGATTACACATTGTGTCAAGGTAATAATCTACAGCTTAAGTATTAACATTATGCTAAGGCTAGGCCTTAGCATAATATGCCATAGTTCCTCGTCTATTGTAACCATGCATATGTGACATAAAGATTAACTATAATAAGTGGAATCAACCATCTATTATGCAAACATTATACATAACTATATATATTACAATCTAATATATATATGTCTATTTATGGCTGGAGTTCTTTGCCACTATATATAAATAAGACCAAGTAAAGGTAATATTATTACTTGCTACAATAGTGTATATTTTAATACATTACAAAGTATATATATATTATTATTACATAACATATATATGCATTCATACAAGACTTAAGCGCTATCGCAAACTTTGACAAGCCAAACTTAAATCTTGGGCATGCCATTAAATGCTCTTAAAGCCACAACGAATAACTTGATAACCATAATGCAAGGTTTATATAATAAAAGGTGGCGCCAATAGTTAATGGCCCACATAACAATGGAGTTACATGAAAACATAAGACAATATCATCGTGAATCGAACCAAGGTAATCAACGATGGGATTATGGTTCCATGAACATCGATGTGGATGCAATGTAATATGCAGACCTTGATGCAATGTTAATAAAACAAGGGTTCAACAAACACATGAAAAATATCACGCCAACGTGGATAACCTCACGCATAAGCAGTCTTAGTGGCCAAGGCTTTAACACAGTCGTTCCGTCGGTGGTGAAGTGGCTATGCCACGCAGGCCTACCCAAACCTTAACCAAAGTTTTGAACCCTGTAAGCTGCCATATGGCAAGTACACGAGACTCTCAACAAAATCGTGGAAGGATATGATCGAGCTGTGATCGGTTCTCAGCCCAATTGGACACTGGTTGGTCAACAATAAATGTAAAGTCCTCCTGTCAGCTACGGCGTGCTCCATTCCCACAAATGTACTACGTACTGTGCAGGTCTCCTTAAATGCATCAGTTTGTAAATGTAGTTGATCTTAGCATTGTTTGGTTTGTTGGTAACCGAGTTTCGTTAAGCACCGTCGATCCAGCGTTGGATGCATTTGGCCCCTAGTTGTGCTACGGTATAGCCATCAATGCCACTACCACCGGGTTCAGTGGTCTTGTGACCTTCCATCGTTGGTTGCAAGCTTTGTTTGTAAGGCTCGAGTTCAACACAGAAGACATTGTTACCGTGATGAAACTCTGAGCGAAGTGCTACTGATCTGAGGCACCAGGCTACGCCATGGGTTCGATGGTGAGTTCGACGCCATGGTTTGAATAGCATGAAGGTGCCACCAGTGTTGCTCTGCACGATGGGTAAGTTGCAATGCTTCACTCTTAGCGTAATGTCGTTTCCATACTTGCTCCGTATATACAGCTTTCGTCCATTATTCAGTATGATATTAACCCTCGTTTTAATCTGTTGTGATTGCAACAGGTGGAGCATGGTTTGCAATCTCACTTCACCGACAAGTAAACGTTTCCACGCCAACATTGTTTATGTTGTGGTAAATAATGCTTCTGGTAATTACTTACTCGATGTAAAATAGACTTGTTACACTTTTAACCACTTGTTTATCATGTGCAGGTAACCCGTAACGTGCTGGATGTTAGGCACATGTTGTGGCTTCTCAACCGTTGCCTAGCATGGGTTGTGTCTCCCCAATTCCAGGTAATTGTCAACCAAAAGATGCCTTCGGGGTTATCCCAACCATAAGGGCTCGGCTAAGTTACTCAAACTTGGGTAGGGTTTGTTGTTAGGATTTCGTGGTTTTAAAGAGGTGGTTGTTGGCCCCAACAGTAAAAGCTTCGCTTACTGCTATGCACAGTCCATTTACACGACTTAGGTGGACTTAGGGAAAAAGAGCGAGAGCTATGGACTATCAATATTAATTTGTAAATAATGAATGCATTATAAAAGAGATAGCGTCACTTTGAATCTTGTTTATTACTGTATGAGACACTCTATAAGCTCTCGGCCTCTGTCTCCTTCTCATTTGTAATATAACAGAGTTTTTATGTGAAAATCGTGGCCTTCTTATTTTTTTAGCTGTGGAAAATGATTAAGCATTAGCATCCAGCAATGGGGTATTTCTCCCATGCTCTCCTATGCGTTAAACAATGGTTTCGCATTCGTTTTACAACATTCAAATGATAATCGTGTTCCCATCATATTAAATGAACATGTATGCGTTGGTGTGTTAAATATTACGGCATCCATTTGGTGATTAAAGTTTCCATGTTTTCTTCAATATTCAACGAATATAGATGCCTCTGTTTTTACATGATAACCACATGCCATTAAAATGCAATCCAATCTTGACCATAAGGTCACAACATCGTATCTTCTAGCATTTAAATGAAATGGCACAACCTGCAGTTGCATGGCTGCTTGTTGAACTTAGTCATAGGCATAAGCGTTAAGCTAGATGCATAAAATTCTTGCAGCCCAGGTTACGATGCATAACTGTGGATTCATGCTAGAATATTGTTTATGCTGCATTGCTCTTTGTTTTCCCAATGCGCATAGTGTGTACATCGTGGTTATACATAAGAGTTTTTAAGCTTGAAGCGAATTGTAAATAAACATACTGTTTAGTTTAATGGTAGCTTATACGTTTTTTACTTTCATTGTACAACACGATTTACTCTATAATTTGAATATATTGATAAGGCCTCGAATCTTACACCACGAATCGACCCTGAGATGCACACCACATCTTCACATAACCCATAACGAGGCACTAGGAGTATAAGGAATGCCATCGCATGTGTATGGTGGTATGCATTAGCCTCTGACTGCATATTTAAAAGTAAAATAACAGGTGTATGCCATCATATAGGAAACCCTAGTGGATGCGTCAGATGAAGTTTGGAAACATATGCATATTTAGAATGGCTTAGAGCATAACCTTAAGTCCTATCTGTAATACAATTTCACCATAAAAATTTTCACATAAATGTATGCACAGTTTCAACTATACTGAATTCATTTCATCAGATAGAAAATATCTTAAGCATCTTGTTCCCTTTCTGGTTTACTCAATAAAATAAAACATTAGGGTTTATAAATATTTTTTGCATGACATGTAAACCCTAGGTTTACATGTCAGCTTGATCTGCACAATCATTACACATAGATAAACACGGTTCTGTCCATTAATATAGGAATAAGAGATTCTGCATAAAATGAAATATACTACTAACCCTAAGTTAGCATTTAAACAATATTCATTTAATGGTGCCTCTCTCAGGCTTGCAATCTTAGAATTAAATAATAGATTTGCAGCTTAAATATATCAGAACTCTAGCCATGCATTCAACACACATGCTCTAGAAAACATTTAAGCATCTTAACATAGATCATTACAACGATTCAGATTCAAACATATAGTAATTATAACAGATTTATACTAAAAAATAATGTAACAGAATACATATCAACGGATCTGAAAACAATAGATCATTCAATAGTATTTCCAAAAATACACACAATTAATTTCCAATACTGTCCATAAAAATAAACATAAGGGTTCAGAAGATATACTTATCTGAAATCTTATGACCAGTGGAACCAAGCACAAACCTCCCAGCCTTTGACTAGCAAGTACTCCTTGCTCTCAGGTCACCCCCAAGCTGAGTTCACATTGCCCCAGGTAAGAATATAGTTTTTAAGTTACCCTTAACTGGTTTACCCAAGTTATTTAGGATATTTCAATGGCAGCAGGAAACCCAACACCCAACTCTGTACTCATGAGCTCCAGGATGCTCCAGGGGATTTTAAGCCTTATCCCTTAAGAGAATCAATGTAACACAGCCTATTGAGGTAAATGCAGTACTCCTGCTAGCTTGGGGTAGTTCTCCTACCTGCACACAATTTAGTGGCCAAACTCATACCAAGCTATATGATTCCTCTTAAACTGGACCAGTTTGGTTCTCCCAAATCTGTCCTCCCTCACCAATCTTCATTTGTTCCAGGTTCATGTGTCTTCCCCATTTCCATTTATCTTGTGTATTTAGCTCATGATATTGTGAATCATGAATGTGATAATAGATGTGTGTTTCAATGAGTTTTCACTTTTTATTCTCTTAGGTGAAAATTCCTCATTATATGAATTCCTTTAATTCATTAGTTTTTCAAATCTATTCTTTAGGGTTTGCCATTTCTCTCCAAATAATAATTTCTTCTTATTATTATTAAGTGGCATTTTCCCTCCAAACCTTAGGGGACCGTGACTCCCATCTCATTAATGTGCTGGTCCACATGGTCAATAGAAATCAATTCATTAGATTTCTAATGTTAACTAAGTAAACTGAAATAATACTTAACAAAATATAATAGGGGTTCAAAGTCCAAAATTGGGGTATTACATTTCCCCTCCCCTTAAGTTTTCACTGTCCTTGGTGTTAACCAGGTTTGCAAAACAACAAAAGCATAATAAGCAAATTCAATTTGTGTCTTGTACTTCTTCGAACAGGAAAGGGTATGTTGCTCGCATTTCCTTTTCCATTTCCTAGGTATCCTCTTCAGGATTATAGTGCTCCCATTGCACTTTTACCTAAACAATGGTTCAATTCTGAAGTACCACCTCTTTCCGATCCAGTATGCATATAGGGTCTGTCTGGAAATATCCTTTTGATTCCAACTGAATCACATGCCAGTTCACAATATGATTAGGATCATATACATACTTCTTCAGCAATGAAACATGAAACACATCATGCAATTTAAAATTTGCTGGTAAGGATAACTGATAAGCAACAGGTCCTACTCTAGCAAGTATTTGGAAAGGACCACAAAATCTTTGTGGAAGTTTGGCAACCTTGCCCAAGCTCAGAGAAATTTTCTTTGCTTTCACTCTTAGGAATACATGATCCCCAACTTCAAATTATTTGTGTTCTCTATGCAGATCATCATATCTCTTCTTCCTTTCTTGGGCATTTTTTAAGTTAGTTTAACTTTATGCACAATGTTTTCCAATTTAGTTAGCATTTTCGGACCCATCACAATCTAATTTACCTGACCATCCCATGTCATGGGGGTTTTACACTTCCTTCCATACAACACTTCAAATGGACTCATTCCTGCAGAAGTTTGGTAACCATTTTTGTAGGAAAATTTAGCTAAGTGTAGGTAGTTTTCCCATTGTTTTGGATTGTCCATGACATATAAATGAATCATGTCTTCAAGGACTTGGTTCACTCTTTTAGTCTATTCATCGGTTTGCGGATGGTAGGCTGTACTAAAACTCAGTTTAGTCCCCAAACCTGCAAACATATCCTTCCAAAAGTGTGAGGTGAACTTGGTGTCCCTGTCGGATATAATCACCTTGGGGATTCCATGAAGTCGAAAGACTTCTTTCATGAAAACCTCTGCAACATTTATTGCCTTGAAAGTGGATTTGACTAGTATGAAGTGTGTTGCCTTAGTCAATTTTTCCACCACCACCATGATAACATCATGCTGTTTATTATTTTTAGGCAATCTTGTGATGAAATCCATAGAAATGGTCTCCCACTTCCATTCTAGTATAGGTATGGGATGCAACAAACCAACTGGAGGTTGGTTTTCTATTTTCACCCGCTGAAAGTCCATACATTTTGCAATCTATTCAGCAATTTCTGATTTCAGTCTAGGCCAATAATGTTGGTTTTTAATGGCTGTCAGCATTTTCTGATAGCCTGGATGACTAGAGTATGGTCTCTTGTGAAATTCGTCCATAATCAGTTGTTTTAATTATGGTTGATTCAGTATGTACAGCCTGTTTTTAAATAGCAGCAGTCCATCCTTGGAGATTCTATAATTACTTGCTTACTGATCTGAAATTTCTACAAGACATTTTTGTCTTAAATTCAAATATTTTTGGTCTTTTTCAGCAGCTATCTGGATCTGCGATATTAAATCAGTTTGAAAATTGTTAACTGAAGCCATCATTAGTAGGTGCATGCATCTACTAAGTGCATCGGCAATTTTATTTTCCTTTCCTTTAATGTGCTGAATTTCAAAATTGAATTCGCTGAAGAAAGCCAGCCACCTTGCTTGCCTTCCATTTAGGTTTGGATGTTCAAAAAGATACTTCAGTTCAATGTGGTCAGTTTTCAAGACAAACCTTTTCCCAAGAAGGTAATGTCGCCACATTCTCAAAGCATGAAT
The DNA here is from genome assembly GCA_027924585.1 of Larix kaempferi. NCBI lineage: Eukaryota > Viridiplantae > Streptophyta > Pinopsida > Pinales > Pinaceae > Larix > Larix kaempferi. Next base: position 16,790,882 of record BSBM01000073.1, read on the forward strand.
TATGGCATCCAGTTCTAAATCATGCGTCACATAGTTTACTTCATGTGTTTTTAGTTTTCTAGATTCGTGACCAATTACTGAACTGTCTTGCATGAGCACGCCTCCCAATCCATCCTTGCATACAACAAAATATCTAAATGGATCGGCCACTTTTAGAATAGGGGTGGAAGTGAGAAACTATTTTAGCTTTGCGAAACTTGCTTCACACTTGGATGTCCAAAGAAACTTAACTTCTTTTCTTTGCAAAGAGGTAATGGGATGGGCTACTTTGGAAAAGCCTTCAATAAATTTCTGGTAGTACCTGGCCAATCCCATGAAAGAGTGGACATCGCTTACATTTTGGGGAGTAGGCCAGCTCATTATGGCCTTAATCTTGTCGGGGTCCACCACAATACCTTGCGCTGAAATAATGTGACCCAAGTATTGTATTTGATCCTTGTAGAAGTCACACTTGGATAACTTTGCATAAAGATCATTTTATCCTAGAACTTGCAGCACCAACCTTAGGTGTTGCTCATGCTCACTTTCGTTCTTCGAATAGATGAGTATGTCATCAATAAATACTACAACAAATTTATCCAAGTACTTGCTGAAAACATTATACATTAAGCACATAAACGTGGTTGGTGCATTCGTCAAACCGAATGGCATCACCACAAATTCATAATGCCCATAGCGAGTGCGGAAAGTTGTTTTATGCACATCTTCTTCCTTGATTCGGATTTGATGATAACTTGATCTTAGATCAATATTTGAAAAGACAGTTGCACCCCCAACTTGATCGAACAAATCGTCTATCATTGGAAAGCGATACCAATTCTTGATGGTTACTTTGTTAAGTTTTCTATAGTCTATTCACGGTCGTAAAGTGCCATCTTTCTTTCGTACAAAAATCACTGGTTCTCCCCAAGGGGACACACTCGGACGAATGTAACCTTTTTCCAGCAGCGGCTGCAATTGTGCTTTCAACTCTATCAGTTCAGGTGTACTCATCCTATAAGGTGACTTAGAGTTTGGTACTATTCCTGGGGATAGGTCTATGGTAAAATCCAGTGCTCGTCTAGGAGGTAACTCTGGAATCTCCTTGGAAACACATCCTCAAACTTAGCCAAAACAGGATGCTTTGTGAATTATGAAATTTCTCTTTGTTGATCTTCTGTCAGGTTGACAGCATACAATTTGCACCCTTTTTGTGCATTTCTTTTTAGCTAAAGAGCAGAAATTTCTCCTAACTTCACAGCTCTTACTATCCCTTGAATATTCTCTGGCTGCCCCACTTTGTTAGTGAATGTAACAGATTTTTAATAGCAGTCTATGACAGGCCTATGTTTTCCCAGCCAATTCATACCGATGAGCACATCATATGATCCCAATGGAAAAACATTTAAATCTGCATTAGTGTTAGATTCATTCAATTTCAACGGACAATGATTTATTACTACCGAAACTTTCCTCTTCTTCCTCGGTTGCCATTTTAACCAGCCAAGGCTACATGTATTTTTTTTTCCTAAGTTTACATGACTCACACAATTTTGGGTCTATGTAACTCTTACATGCACAAGAATCAATCAAAATAGACACGGGTGTCCCGGAGAGCATACCTTCAACCTCGATTACAGAGGTTTGATGTTCTGCTTGATGGTTGTTCAATGCAACATATATTTTTGGAGTCCTTGCTATGTCTTGGATAGTAAACGCCTCTTGCAGGTTATGCATAGGTTTGCTTGTGTCCTTTTTATGAAGACAATCATACTAGTAGGGGTTTCTTCACAGCCCCAACAATTGAGTGGTGGCTTAACTTGTAACATCCCGAAAATACACAGAAATTAAAAATTTTTAAAGTAACATTAAATGTTGTACTTTCTAATGTGGAAATAAAATAAGTGCTAATCTTTTTAGCTAATAATAAAAATGTTAACAACAAATCATACTTCTTAACACAATTTACGACATTAGTTCTGCTTGTATTAATTGTAATATTTAAGTTGTAATTAAGTTTATCTTGTGAATAAGTTTTCTTGACAAAGTACTAACAATTGCTCTTGGATGATGACGAAGGGGTCCTACGAAGTACCCTGAGGTTTACTTAGCTATGTTAGCTAAAGCATTTGAATCTGTTTCTTTGCGCAGATACGCAAGTAAGAGTATTACGACAATTTCAAATGTTACAAGCAAATCTAATTATGTTTTTCAGTTAGCCATCAATGCTTATAATAACTCTAAGTACTTACATGCAAGAGAGTTGTTAATGGTATGCATCTCTGTCCTATTTTTGTAAGTGTTACCTGGACTATACTTACAAGTCGCAGAAGTCGTAACTAAAAGTAACTACAATAGACTCTTTATTGAAACTTGAAAGAAAAGATACTTACACTATGAATTCTCAATTACATGCTAGATTACCATGTGTCAGTGCTATTTTGATCCTGTCATCATTTCACCATTTTGCAAAGGGTGGTATTATCGTCAAAGTTTCAACTTGTATAATGCTCTATATTATAGAAACATGAAACAAATAGTTTATTTTGAATACATGGATAAATTGGAAATTATAAATATAACTAAAGTATTTTTATGCATTTCTCATTTTATAAATGCATGAAAAATCATATTATTATAGCTATGTTTACTATCATCTTGCAATCATATTTATGATGATTCTATTGTGGGAATTGTGAAACTATAGGGTTAGACCTTTCTAATCTAATATTTATATATTGTGATATGCTATGCCATGTAAACAAATAATACAATGTGCAAAATTGAATTTTAACTATACACTAAGTATTGAATGCGGCTTATGTCATTTTGAGAAATATGTGCAATATATATAAACCATGCATTCGATTGACAATACATTGGAAATGATATGGCTTAAATGTTGTAAACCTAAGTCTTTGCTCTGACATGTGAAATTGATAGGCATTCAATGTAATGGTGTGAACATGCTGGCAGACTGTCGAAACTGGTCATAGCATTAGATTCGCCTGCCTACTATGTTGTGTGGAATCCTTGTGAGTGCCATCGTGGCTGTGGTTCACATGATAGTATTTCCAAGTACTACCAATACGTCGAGCTGTCTACTGCGTTGTCCTTTGGTCTACTGAGCTGGCATCATGGTGGATGTCATAATAAATATGGCATTTAAACATGGTTGTTGGCCGAACTTCGACGTGCATTGATGGCTTCTTCTCCATCGTTGATCTCACGTGTTATTGGTTTTTGGAATGAAACCCTATTCCTTTGTTATGAATTGCATCGAAATGGTTTCTTGGTTTTTATTTTGCTCTAGTGGTGGTAATGTGGAGAGGTCGACCACCTGCTGTAATGTAGGGTTTGGTATTTGATTGCTTGGAGGACTCCTTCCTCAGTTTCGATCACTGGACCTATAGGGAAAAACTTATATGTTTCTAGGCTTTGTATTATTTGTAGAGCCGAGACACGATACAGCCTTTGAAGTAGTTTCCAGGGTTTTTCTGTTAGTTTCTTTGAGTGTAAGGTTGGACCAGAGTTTGATTCTCCTAGCAACAAATGGTTGTTCTCAAGTTCTGAACTCTTATTCTCTGCATTTGATAGATGGCTCCGTCATCTTGTTTGCTTAAGGTGTCTCTAATCCAGGAGCTTCATCGCCAAGGTAAAGTTTTGAAAAGAAGTAGTAATATTATTTGTATTGTTCAAAGTTACACCCCGCGTTTTCTTTGTTTAACCTCTCAAATCTTTAAATGGCAGGTGATACTTCATCAAAGGATTTCTATGTTTGAAGCTCGGTGTGAGGATGTTTCTCAACCACCTGGTAAGCCTTGGTGGTTCTTAAACTCTCGTAAGTACTCTTGGCATGGTTTGGTCGATGCTTACTGTTTGATGAGAGTTGGGAAAACTGTCCCTGGCAAGGGTAATGGCTGAAGTTATGATGTTTTAAGAGCAATATGATGCAAGAGGATGAATCCTCAACCTATTTTTCTATTAGGCCCAGTAGTGTTCTGTTGTGGCATTTGTTTAAATGTGAACTTGTTTACGATGTAGTTGCTAAAGGCATGAACCCTATTGGTTTAGGAATATTGAAATGTTTCAGTACAAACTCTGTCAATATTTTGACTAAATTAATACAATGTAAATACTAGCCGAGAGCCGAGGGTTAACTTGTTTCTGCAAAACATGGAAGGTCTCGTGTTATAATGTTTATAATTTTGTTTGAGTGTTGGTATGGAATTGAGTTTGCAGAAAAAGAATAGTTTTCCTAAACTGCTTCTATGTTTATATAAGTTGATATTTTGGCTAGAAATATAGTGTTGATTCAGGCCAAGAGCCGTGGCTAACTTATTTCATAAAAGTGAAACCCTGAGTTCGTATTGTTTAGGTTGAAGTTAGAATGGTGATGAGACTTAGTTTCTATTTTGAAACACCACGTAGATAAATATTACGACTGATAGAGGGAAGAATAATACTCTTATTTGAGTTTGTCTTGTTCAAATGGATATCTATCGTAAAAGTGATAGTCGAACAATAATGATGTGTTTGGTTTTGGAAAAATTTGATATAATAAAATAGGTTTACAATTTTAAGTGTAGACTCTAGGCTGGCTATAAAATGGTCTTAGGGTTTTAAAAACGAACTTGTAGATGTTTGCAAACTTTATACAGTTGAAAGTTTAGTCTTGCAACTTCTGTTGCAGAATGATAAATGTTTTTGTTTATAAAACTAAATAGAAGACTTTATAAATAAAACCTAAAATATTCCTTTTTCTGCAAATTTTGGAACATAGTAGGTTGTTTTAAATAATGGAAAAATGCTAAGTTTAATTCATGAATGTTGGATGAAAGAAATGAAATGAGAATAAAATGCATGTGTACTTTGAAATGAAGTAGATGATCTAAAGTGTAAACCTTAGATTTTTATACAGAACTAGGATATTTAAATTTCTAACAGTAGATAAAAGAAAAATATAAAATGCCTATATTATGAAATGCTACTTTCTGTCCTGCATCCTTTATTTATCCTATTTAATGCCTGTAGTGCGGCATCTCTGATGTAATGATAAATACAGGAAAGTAATTTATTTAATTTAAAAACAGAACTATCCTAACCTATCCTAACTTAATATAATATACAGTTCAGCTAAATAATTTAGTGAATAAGTCTTCATTTTCAAACCAGGAAAGAGGTTAGAGTTTTAATAAAACAACTTCATTCATTCAACTGAAAATAAACAAGACAGAACAGTACAACCTCATGAATGTAGGAGAAACAAACAACCTAAGGCGCCTGTTCCATCCAACCTATTCCTGAAGGCAGCCAAATTACTTTCCTTAGGACCCCCAAGCCTGTTCACTGAACCACTAGGAAGAAGAATCTATAGAAGCTTTAGGTCATCAACTTGCAGCAACAATGTCGATCATTCAGTCATATAGACTTAGCAGTCAAAGAGACCTGCACCAGCACCTCTGGTTTTCCTCTCAGAATAATTTTAGCAGACTCACAATGCACTTTCACTTAGCCTCCCTATTTGAATCTCTCAGTGATCACCTGATACACTTGAGGAATTATTTCTGCAGAAAATAATGTGGAGCTCCCTGCTCAATTCGAATTGCCTTATCTAGGCTGCCTAGTCCTTTTTAGTGGTTAACTTGGTCATTAATGAGCTAATAGCTCTGCTCCACCCACCTAGGGGATAATGCCACAATTTTAGGGGTTGTTGTCCCATAACCAACAGCTAGTGGTGGATGCAAATGCTGACACTTGTCCCATTCCTTCTAACATCTTCCATTCCTCCTAGTGGGTCAAGGAACACTCATTTAACAGTTCCCTTGGGTGTTTGTCTCCTGTTTTAATTTATTAAATAATAATAATATGTCATTACAATCATCCTTGACCAGATTTGGTCATAATTACAAAACTTTGTAATTATAATTTAACATAATGTTTTTGCAAATAAAATAAATAGTCTCAAATTTTGGGTAGGTGACATACAACCCCCCTTAAGTCTCAACACCATCCTCGATGTTGTTCATTCATTTTCTGAGTATTCTTGAAATAGAGTTGGGTATGCTACCTGCATACTACTCTCCAACTCTCAGGTTACCTCTACTGGGATAAGGTGTTTCCATTGCATCTTTACCTGCCCAATGGTGCGATTCCGGAGTAGAGTTTCCCTCCTTTCGAGGATACAGTCTGGTTCCACCTGAAAATCGTCGTCTTGTTCCACCTGTACATCATTCCAATTTATAACATGAGTAGCATCATGTACATATTTCTTTAAAATTGAAATATGAAAAACATTATATATTTTTAGATTTGGTGCCAAAGCTAGTTGATATGCCATGGGTCCTACCCTTGACAAAATTTTGAAAGGACCACAATACCTGGGTGCCAGTTTGGCACAGCTTCCTAATTTTAATGAGATCTTCTTTGATATTACCTTAATGAAAACATGCTCACCAACCTGGAACTCTTTATGAGTCCTTTTAAGATCTACTTGACTCTTCTGCCTATCTTGGGCATCTTTAAGATTTTTTTGTACCTGTTGCACAGTTAGTTCTATTTCCTTCAACAATTCAGGTCCTCATATAACTCTATTAACTGGGTCATTCCAAGAAACTGGTGTATTACATTTCCTACCATAAAGAATTTCAAAAGGGCTAAACCTGGCTGATGCATGATAATGGTTGTTATATGCAAATTCTGCTAAATGCAAGTAGTCCTCCCCGCTTACCAGGCTGGTCCTTAACATGTCTTCCAATATCTGATTTACTCTTTCCGTCTATCCATCCGTTTGTGGATGAAATGATGTGCTGAAGTTTAAGGTTGTATTCAACCCTTTAAACAAATATCTCCAGAAGCTTCCAGTAAACTTAGAATCACGGTCTGAAACTATCACTTTTAGTATTCCATGTAATCGAAAACTCTTTTTCATAAAAATTTCTGCAATATCTGGAGCCTTATAAGCAGTTTTTACTGGTATAAAATGTGCCGACTTGCTGAGTTTGTCCACTACCACCATGATGGAATCATTTTGTTTCTGATTCTTGGGTAGTCCGGTAATAAAATATATGCTTATGATCTCCCATTTCCAACTAGGTATAGGTAATGGCTGTAACAGTCTAGTCGGATGCTGATGTTCAACCTTTACTCTTTGACATTCAACGCATTTAACTATATATTTTGCTACTTCATCCTTCATCCTGGGCCAATAGTATTCTTTCCATAACATAGTTATGGTTTTCTGATAACCTGGATGACCAGCATAATGAATTTTGTGCATCTCATCTAAAATCAGAATTTTTTATCTTTGGTGCATTGGGCAGATATGATCTGTTCTTGTACAATAGCAATCCATTTTCTTTTAACTTGAAATCTGCCACATAATTTTTCGAATTACTTTTTGCTGTCCTTTCATGTAAATTTATGTATTTTTCATCAGTTTTAATCCCTTCAAAAATCTGATTTTCTAAATTTGTTGTGTATGTACTGATGGCTGAAATAAAATTTAACTTTGCATTATGACTTAAAGCATCAGCAACCTTGTTCTCTTTACCCTTTATATGCTGAATTTCAAAATCATATTCACTTATAAAGGTTAGCCATCTAGCTTGTCTAGCATTCAAGTTCGTTTGATCTAGTAAATACTTCAGCCCCATGTTATCTGTCATCAAAGTAGATTTTCTGTCAATAAGATGGTGATGCCACATTTTTAAGGCGTGTATTACTGCTAATAATTCCAGATCATATGTAGAGTAATTTTTCTCATGTATTTTCAGCTTTCAAGACTCATATGCAACAGCATGTCCCTCTTGTGTTAGGACTCCACCGAGTCTGTCATTACATGTGTCGGTGCATACTATAAAATCTTTATTAGGATCTGCAATTCTCGGAATAGGTGTTGTAGTTAGTAATTCCTTCAACTTCTTAAAACTGTCTGCACACTTTTGATCCCAAACAAAATTCTTCCCTTTCTTCTATAAATAGGTTATGGGGTTTGCAATCTTTGAAAAACCTTCTATGAATTTTCTATAATATCCTGTAATCCCCATAAACGATCGTACATACGACACATCCTTAGGAACCAACCATTCATTAATGGCTTTTATCTTATCGGGATCAACCGAAATTCCTTCCTTAGCGATTATGTGACCTAAATACTGAATCTTATCCTTCTGAAAGTCATACTTACTAAACTTAGCATATAACTGATGATCTCTAAGAACTTGTAAAATAATACGCAGATCTTCATCATGTTCTTCCTTTCTTTTAGAATATACCAGAATGTTATCTATGAACACAATAACGAACTTATCCAAATACTTGTGCAGAATATTATTCATTAAACACATAAATACTGTCGGGGCATTAGTCAACCCAAATAGCATGACCACGAACTCCTAATGTCCATAGCGATTTCTAAAGGTTGTTTTAAAAATATCCTCATCCTTCACACGAACTTGATGATATCCTGACCTTAAATCAATCTTTCAAAATATCATTGCTCCATGCAGATGATAAAATAGATCATCGATGCGGTACAACGGATATCGATTCTTGATTGTCATCTTGTTCAGTTGGTGATAATCTATACAAAGTCTTAAAGTGCCATCCTTCTTCTTAACAAAAATAACAGGTGCTCCCTAAGGAGGCATGCTGGGCCTTATATAGTTTCTATCAATCAGTTCCTTCAACTGCGATTTTAACTCATTTAATTCCAATATATTCATCCTATATGGAGCTTTGGAGTTTGGTACCGCACTCGGTATCAACTCAATGGTAAAATCTAGATCCCTCTTCGGGGGCAATCCTGGAATCTCTTCTGGAAAAACATCCAGAAATTCTTTTAGGACAGGTATATCTTCTAGTTTCAGTTTGTCCTCTTTTGTAATTGACTCCTCATGTACTACATTTACTACAAACATCTTACATCCTTTTCTAACTGCTCTTTTTGCTTGCATAGCTGAAATCTTTCTAAGTGATGTCTTTCTAGGAATACCCTTCACTTCTATTGTTTCTCCTTCATCAGTTAGACAAGTAAAACTTTTGTCATAACAATTCAAAATAATATGATGTGCTTCTAACCAATCCATTCCAATCAAGATGTTGTAGGATCCTAAAGGTAAAACATTTAGCTTTGTTTGTGTCTTTAACTGATTCATAGATAAAACACAACTTTCAACAAAATCAGACACTTTTCTTTTTGTTCTTGTTGCTAGTCTAACTAACCAAGATTTATTAAATTTTTCTGTTTTCAGATTAAAATTTTCTACAATATCTGGAGATATATAACTCAGGCTAGCGCCTGGATCAATCAAAATAGAAACATGGTGGTTTTGTAGCATACCTTCAATCTCTACCATAGAGACTTGATGCTCCGCTTGTCTGTTGTCTAGAGCTGCATTAATTCTGGGCATCTCTCTTGCCAAGTCTCCCACAGTAGGTTTAGCTTGTATGGAGTGAATATTATTGGTTGTCTGCTTCTTATTGGGACAGTTTGAAGCATAATGAGGACCTTAACACTCAAAACATTTTATAGGTGTCCTCTGATCATTAGTTCTGGTAACATTGGGTGTATTTCTAGAAGTTGTAAAATTCTGTTGTTGATTATTTCTAGGACTGTTTCCTTGGAAATTTCGATTTGGAAATTTTTTCTTTTGAAAACCAGAATTTCCACTGAACCTGAAATTCTTCCTCTTCAGCTCAAAGTTGCTGGATTTATGATTTTTCCAGTTAGATATCCCTTCTCTTTTCCGGTTCTAATCATAACATAAATTTGCTTTCCTCATGGCTTCTTCTAAGGTCTTTGGATTGTCATACTCTATTCTGTCCTTGATGTTGAAAGGTAGACAACTCAGATACCTCCGAATCTTTGGTTTCTCTTCCGCAAGGTATGGCACATACCTTAGCAAATTCAAAAATTTGTTGTTCAACTCTTTCATGTTCATGGTTCCCAGTCTTAAATCATAAAATTCCTTGGATTTTTCTTTGTAATATTGTTCAGATAGGAACTTCTTCTTGAAGTATCGTTTAAAAGCGCTCCAATTCACATCTTTGTCCTTGATTCCCTTCACTCTTTTGATGTCCTTCCACCAAATGTCTGCCTTCCCGATCAGGTTGTATATGGCCATCTTTGCTTTCAATGATTCTGAATAATCATAAATTTGGAAGTATTTCTTCATGCCGGACAGCCATGCTTCAACTGTCTCTCCTTTCTTAGTTTCACCATTGAAGGTTAGGGGTTTGATCTTCTTGAACTCCCCAAAAATCTGCTCAGACTGTTTATGGATTTTTCTTTTTGGTTTGTCATCCCCTTTGCAATTATCACTTGAATAATTACATTTCTTTTTACATGTCTCAATGGCAGCTCCTAATGATGTTGAACTGTTATTCTCATCATTAGTTTTCACCTTCTTATCCATGTTCCCATGAGGTAAGTCTTCAATCTTGGAGGTATTTTAAACCCTTCTATCTTGTTCATCAGTTGGGAACTGATCGAACAGTACTTGGTTCAGTTCTTCTTGTGCTTTCAGAATTCTCTCATTATCCTGTTTAACAGATCTTATTTCTGCTTTCAATTTCCGAAATGCACGTAACAATTCTGATGAATTGTCATTCAATTCACCATGGACTTCTTCTTCATAATGTTGTCCACTGCTGTTGTTGGTATGCCTGTTCGGTCGAAATATTTCCTCCATGTGTTCAGCTAATCCTTCCATACCTGTAATTTAGAAAACAATTTTCTGTATACAAAATAACTTAATTAGTAAAGATTTTTGCTGTCATAAATTTTTTTTGTTGTCTTTGGACCTTTTTAGGCCGAGAGTTCGAACCTGGCTCTAATACCACATGTAACATCCTGAAAATACACAAAAATTAAAATTTTTTAAAGTAGCATTAAATGATGTACTTTCTAATGCGAAAATAAAATAAGTGCTAATCGTTTTAACTAATAATAAAAATGTTAACAACAATTCATACTTCTTAACACAATTTACGACATTAGTTATGCTTGTATTAATTGTAATATTTAAGTTGTAATTAAGTTTATCTTATGAATAAGTTTTCTTGACAAAGTACTGATAGTTGCTCTTGGATGATGACGAAGGGGTCCTACAAGGTACCCTGAGGTTTACTTAGCTATGTTAGCTAAATCATTTGAACCTGTTTCTTTGCGAAGATACACATGTAAGAGTATTACGACAATTTCAAATGTTACAAACAAATCTAATTATGTTTTTCAGTTAGCCGTCAATGCTTATAGTAACTCTAAGTACTTCCATGCAAAAGAGTTGTTAATGATATGCATCTTTGTCCTATTTCTGTAAGTGTTACCTTGACTATACTTACAAGTCGCAGAAGTCGTAACTAAAAGTAACTGCACTAGACTCTTTACTAAAACTTCAAAGAAAAGATACTTACACTATGAATTCTCAATTACGTGCTAGATTACCATGTGTCAGTGCTATTTTGATCTTGTCATCATTTCACCATTTTGCAAAGGGTGGTATTATCGTCAAAGTTTCAACTTGTATAATGCTCTACATTATAGAAACATGAAACAAATAGTTTATTTTGAATACATGGATAAATTGGAGATTATAAATATAACTAAAGTATTTTTATGCATTTCCCATTTTATAAATGCATGAAAAATCATATTATTATAGCAATGTTTAATATCATCCTACCATCATATTTATGATGATTCTATTGTGGGAATTGAAAAAATATAGTGTTAGACCTTTCTAATCTAATATTTATATATTGTGATATGCTATGCCATGTGAACAAATAATACGATGTGCAAAATTGAATTCTAACTATACACTAAGTATTGAATGTGACTTATGTCATTTTGAGAAATATATGCAATATATATAAACCATGCATTCGATTGACAATACATTGGAAATGATATGGATTAAATGTTGTAACCCTAAGTCTTTGCTCTCACATGTGAAATTGACAGGCATTCAATGTAATGGCGTTAACATGCTGGCAGACTGTCAAAACCGGTCATAGCATTAAATTCACCTGCCTACTGTGTTGTGTGGAATCCTTGTGAGTGCCATCGTGGTTGTGGTTCACGTGATAGTAGTTCCAAGTACTACCAATACGTCAAGCTGTATATTGCGTTGTCCCTTGGTCTACTGAGTGGCATCGTGGTGGATGTGATAATAAATATGGCATTTAAACATGGTTGTTTGCCGAACTTCAATGTGCATTGCTGGCTTCTTCTCCATCGTTGATCTCACGTGTTCTTGGTTTTTGGAATGAAACCCTATTCCTTTGTTATGAATTGGATCAAAATTGTTTCTTTGTTTTTATTTTGCTCTGGTGGTGGTAATGTGGAGAGGCCGACTGCCTGCAGTAATGTAGGGTTTGGTAGTTGATTGCTTGGAGGACTCCTTCCTCAGTTTCGATCATTGGACCTATAGAGAAAACCTTATATGTTTCCAGGCTTTGTATTCTTTGTAGAGCCGAGCCACGATACAGCCTTTGAAGTAGTTTGCAGGGTTTTTCTATTAGTTTCTTTGAGTGCAAGGTTGGACCAAAGATCGATTCTCCTAGCAACAAATGGTTGTTCTCAAGTTCTGAACTCTTATTCTTTGCATTTGTTAGATGGCTCCGTTGTCTTGTTTGCTTAAGGTGTCTCTAATCTAGGAGCTTCGTCTCCAAGGTAAAGTTTCTAAAAGAAGTAGTAATATTATTTGTATTGTTCAAAGTTACACCCTGCGTTTTCTTTTTTTAACCTCTCAAAGCTTTAAATGGCAGGTGATACTTCGTCAAAGGATTTCTATGTTTGAAGCTCGGTGGGAGGATGCTACTCAAGCACCTGGTAAGCCTCGTTGGTTCTTAAACCCTTGTAGGTACTCTTGGCACAGTTTGGCCGATGCTTACTGTTTGACGAGAGTTGGGAAAACTGTCCCTGGCAAGGGTAATGGCCGAAGTTATGATCTTTTAGAGCAATATGATGCAAGAGGATAAATCCTCAGCCTATTTTGCTATTCGGATAAGTAGTGTTATGATGTGGCGTTTGTTTACGATGTAGTTGCTAAAGGGATGAACCCTAGGTGGTTTAGGAATCTTGAAATGTTTCAGTACAAACTCTGTCAATATTTTGACTAAATTAATATAATGTAAATACTAGCCGAGAGCTAACTCGTTTCTGTGAAACATGGAAGGTCTTGTGTTATAATGTTTATAATTTTGTTAGAGTGTTGATATGGAATTGAGTTTGCATAAAAATAATAGTTTTCCTGAACTGCTTCTATGTTTATATAAATTGATATTTTGGCTAGAAATACAGTGTTGATTCAGGCCAAGAGCCATGGCTAACTTATTTCATAAAAGTGAAACCCTGAGTTCGTATTGTTTAGGTTGAAGTTAGAATGGTGATGAGACTCAGTTTCTGTTTTGAACCACCACGTAGATAAATATTACGACTGATAGAGGGAAGAATAATACTCTTGTTTGAGTTTGTCTTGTTCAAATGGATAGCTATCGTAAAAGTGATAGTCAAACAATAATGATGCGTTTGGTTTTGGAAAAATTTGATATAATAAAATAGATTTACGATTTTAAGTGTAGACTGTAGGCTGGCTATAAAATGGTCGTAGGGTTTTAAAAGCGAACTTGTAGATGTTTGCAAACTTTACACAGTTGAAAGTTTAGTCTTGCAACTTCTATTGCAGAATGATAAATGTTTTTTTTAATAAAACTAAATGGAAGACTTTATAAATAAAACCTAAAATATTCCTTTTCTACAAATTTTGGAACATAGTAGATTGTTTTAAATAATGGAAAAATGCTAAGTTTAATTCATGAATGTTGGATGAAAGAAATGAAATGAGAATAAAATGCATGTGTACTTTGAAATGAAGTAGATGATCTAAAGTGTAAACCCTAGATTTTTATACAGAACTATGATATTTAAATTTCTGACAGTAGATAAAAGAAAAATATGAAATGCGTGTATTATGAAATGCTACTTTCTATCCTGCATCCTTTATTTATCCTATTTAATGCCTATAGTAGGACATCTCTGATGTAATGATAAATACAGGAAAGTAATTTATTTAATTTAAAAACAGAACTATCCTAACCTATCCTAACTTAATATAATATATAGTTCATCTAAATAATTTAGTCAATAAGTCTTCATTTTCAAACTAGGAAAGAGGTTAGAGTTTTAATAAAACAACTTCATTCATTCAACTGAAAATAAACAAGACAGAATAGTAGAACCTGATGAATGTAGGAGAAACAAACAACCCAAAGGTCCTGTTCCACCCAAGCTATTCCTGAAGGCGGCCAAATTACTTGCCTTAGGACCCCCGAGCCTGTTCACTGAATCACTAGGAAGAAGAATCTGTAGAAGCTTTAGGTCATCAACTTGTAGCAACAATGTATATCATTCAGTCATATAGACTTAGTATTCAAAGAGACCTGCACCAGCACCTCTGGTTTTCCTCTCAAAATAATTTTAGCAGACTCACAATGCACTTTCACTTAGCCTCCCTATTCGAATCTCTCAGTGATCACCTGATACACTTGAGGAATTATTTCTGCAGAAAATAATGTGGAGCTCCTTGCTCAATTCGAATTGCCTTATCTAGGATGCCTAGGCCTTTTTAGTGGTTAACCTAGTCATTAATGAGCTAACAACTCTACTCCACCCACCCGGGGGATAATGCCACAATTTTAGGGGTTGCTGTCCGATAACCAACAACTAGTGGTGGACTGCAAATGCTGACACCTATCCCATACCTTCTAACAGCTTCCATTCCTCCTAGTGGGTCAGTGAACACTCATTGAACAGTTCCCTTGGGTGTTTGTCTCCTGTTTTAATTTATTAAATAATAATAATATGTCATTACAATCATCCTTGACCAGATTTGGTCATAATTACAAAACTTTGTAATTATAATTTAACATAATGTTTTTGCAAATAAAATAAATAGTCTCAAAATTTTGGTAGGTGACATAACTGGTGTAGGCTCCGATTTTCTGGTGCCTTAGGCTCCATTTTTCTGGTGCCTTAGGCTCTGATTTTCTGGTGCCTTCAGTGGTACCCTTCTTGATTGGAGGAATAGATTTGGATTGTGGCTTGCCGCCCTCAAACCTGTTGCTGAAAGGTGCCCTTGAAACTTGGTTTCTGAACTAGTTGGGCTTATGTCCTTTCTGCTTGTTTTCATATCTGGTTTTCTTCTTTTCATTCCACCTTTTCTACACTTCATCTCTTTCTGCTCCTATTCATAGCACAATCTAGCTTTTTTGAATGCATCTTCTAAGGTTTTAGGGTCATCAAAATCTATCCGATCTTTGTACCCAAACGGAAAATAGTTCAGAATACATTGGATTCTTACTTTCTCATCTTGAATGTAAGGGACGTACTTAAGCAAGTCAAGAAATTTATTGATTAGTTCCTCCATGGTTTGTTTTCCCATCTTGAGGTTGTAAAAGTCTTTTACCTTTTTATCAAAGTACCTTTCAGATAGGTACTTTTGTTTGGAGAATGTTATGAATGTCTTCCACTTTACCTTTTTCTCTTTAATCGAGCGGGTCAGCTTGAGATCGTCACACCAAGCTGATGCTTTACCCTGCAGGTTGAAAACAACAATTCTAGCCTTTATGGTGCTGGAATAATTGAACATGCATAAATATTTCTCCATGTCTCTTAGCCACAGTTCTGCTTCTTCTCCGTTAAAAGTAGGAGGCTTTATTTTCCTCAATTCTAAATGTAAATGACTTACTCTTCCAGTCTTCTTTTTCTTATTGGGCATGTACTCTTCAGAATCTTCGCCCTGTGACTCTTCGTCACTAACGTCCATGTTATAACTCGTAGAATTTCTTGGAGGTGTAGTCTGAAATTTTGAATTTCTTTTTGTGACGGATTTTTCTGCATGTTGCTCCTTTGGTGTTGGGAGGTGACTGTTTTCTTTCTTTGTCAACTTTTGCAGTAGGATAGAATTTATTTCTCACTGTTCTTCAAAGTTTTTGATGTTATCCTGTTTAATGCTGATCAACTCAACCTTCAAACTTTGTATTGTTTCCAACATCTCGCTGGATGTTGTTGCTCCTTGTGGAGAATTCTGGTTTCTCCCATGCCTGCTGGACACTTGTCCTCACTGACTGGATGTTTCTACAGCCAACAATCCTTCCTGTTCTATAGAATTTATTTCTTCCATTTACTATTCCAGCCGCTGTACTTTCTAAGTGTGGCCAATCAGCTGTTTGTTAGAAGTCATAACAGCAATGTAATTAATGAAACAAATTACAAACAGTATGTTACAGGAATTTTAATCATTTCTTTTTTAAATAAAAACACAGCATTTGCGCAATGATCCTAAGGTTCTAGTGTATTGACCGTGCTTTGATACCAATTTGCCACGTCTCCTCTACGCACAACTTTTTTTTGAAAATAAACCTAAATACTCAAACAATGTGGAAAAGAACATGCCAGCTGTTGTCATAGCTTAATTAGCTATATTCTAAGCATGATTTCAATAAGTGTCAATTAATATTTCTGTCGCTCTTCAAACAAGTGCTTTTGCACACTTACGTCAAAATGAGACTCACCTCATCATAAAATATACTAACATTAATAACTGTATTAATACCATTAATATGTTATTAAATGTTGACTGCAACTCATAGAGTATTAATGCGGTTTTCATTAATGTCTACATGATTACACATTGCGTCAAGGTAATAATCTACAGCTTAAGTATTAACATTATGCTAAAGCTAGGCCTTAGCATAATATGCCATAGTTCCTCATCTATTGTAACCATGCAAATGCAAATGTGACAAAAAGATTAACTATAATAAGTGGAATCAACCATCTATTATGCAAACATTATACATAACTATATATATTACAATCTAATATATATATGTCTATTTATGGCTGGAGTTCTTCATGCAAAAGATCACGCTAACGTGGATAAACTCACACACATGCAGTCTTAGTGGCCAAGGTTTTAACACAGTCGTTCTGTCGGTGGTGAAGTGGCTATGCCACGCTGGCCTACCCAAACCTTAACCAAAGTTTTGAACCCTGTAAGCTGCCATTTGGCAAGTACACGAGACTCTCAACAAATTTGTGGAAGGATATGATCGAGTTGTCAAAGGTTCTCGGTCTAGGTGGACATTGGTTGGTCAATAATAAATGTAAAGTGCTCCTATACGCTACGGCATGCTCCATTCCCAAGAATGTACTGTGTATTGTGCAGGTCTCCTTAAATGAATCAGTTTGTAAATGTCGTTGATCTCAGCGTTGTTTGGTTTGTTGGTAACATAGTTTCGTTAAGCACCTTCGATCCAGCATTGGACGCATTTGGCGCCTAGTTGTGCCGCGGTCTAGCCATCAATGCCACCACCACCAGGTTCAGTGGTGTTGTGACCTTCCATAGTTTCAAGCTTCGTTTGTAAGGCTCGAGTTCAACATAGAAGACATTGTTACCGTGATGAAACTTTGAGTGAAGTGCTGTTGCTCTGAGGCAACAGGCTACGCCATGGGTTCGATGGCGAGTTCGACACCACGGTTTGAACAACATGAAGGTGTCGACAGTGCTGCTCTGTACAATGGGTAAGTTGCAACGCTTCACTCTTAGCATAATCTCGTTTCCATACTTTCTCCATCTATACAGCTTTCGGCCATTATTCAGTATGATATTAACCCTCGTTTTAATGTGTTGTGATTGCAACAGGTGGAGCATGGTTTGCAATCTCACTTCACCGACAAGAAAACGTTTCCACGCCAACATTGTTTATGTCGTGGTAAATAATGCTTATGGTAATTAATTACTCTGTGTAAAATAGACTTGTTACACCTTTAACCACTTGTTTATCATGTGCAGGTAACCCGTAACATGCTGGATGTTGGGCACACGTCCTGGTTCCTCAACCTTCACCTAGCGTGGGTGGTGTCTCCCCAATTCCAGGTAACTGTCAACAAAAATATGCCTTCGGGGTTATCCCAACCCTAAGGGCTCGGCTGAGTTACTCAAACTTTGGTAGGGTTTGTTGTTAGGCTTTCATTGTTTTAAAGAGGTGGTCATCAGCCCCAACAGGAGAAGCTTCACTTACTGTTGTGCATAGTCAATCTACACGAGTTAGGTGGCCTTAGGGAAAAAGAGAGAAAGCTCTAGACTATCAATGTTAGTTTGTAAATAATGAATGCATTATAAAAGAGATAGCATCACTCTGAAACTTGTTTATTACTGTATGAGATGCTCTAGAAGCTCTTGGCCTCTGTCTCCTTTTCATTTGTAATATAACAGATTTTTTATGCGAAAATCGTGGCCTTCTTTTTTTTTGCAGTGGAAAATGATTAAGCATCAGCATCCAGCAATGGGGTATTTCTCCCATGCTCTCCTGTGCATTAAACAATGGTTTCGCATTCATTTTACAGCATTCAAATGATAATCATGTTCCTATCATATTAAATGAACATGTATGCGTTGGTGTGTTAAATATTACAACATTCATTTGGTGATTAAAGTTTCCATGTTTTCTTCAATATTCAACGAATATAGATGCCTCTGTTTTTACATGATAACCACATGCCGTTAAAATGCAATCCAATCTTGACCGTAAGGTCACAACATCGTATCATCCAGTATTTAAATGAAATGGCACAACCTTCAGTTGCATGGCTGCTTGTTGAACTTAGCCGTAGGCATAAGCATTAAGCTAGATGCATAAAATGCTTGCAGACCAGGTTACTATGCATAGCTGTGGATTCATGCTAGAATATCGTTTATGCTGCATTGCTCTTCATTGTCTCAATGCGCATAGTGTGTACATCGTGGTTATGCATAAGCTTTTTTAAGCTTGAAGTGAATTGTAAATGAACATATGGTTTATTTTAATGGTAGCTTATACGTTTTTCACTTTCATTGCACAACATAATTTACTCTATAATTTGAAGATATTGATAAGACATCGATTCGTAGACCACAAATTGACCTTAAGATGCACACCGCATCTTCACATAACCCATAATGAGGCACTAGGAGTATAAGGAATTCCATCGCATGTGTATGGTGGTATGCATTAGCCTCTGACTACATATTTGAAAGTAAAATAGAAGGTGTATGCCATCATATAGGAAACCCTAGTCGATGCATCAAAAGAAGTTTGGAAACATATGCATATTCAGAATGGATTAGAGCATAACCTTGAGCCCTATCTGTAATACAATTTCGCCATAAACATTTTCACATAAATGTATGCACACTTTAAGCTATACTGAATTCATTTCATCACATAGAAAATATCTTAAGCATCTTGTTCCCTTTCTGGTTTACTCAATAAAACAAAACATTAGGGTTTATAAATATTTTTGGCAAGACATGTAAACCCTAGGTTTACATTGGCATGACATGTAAACCCTAGGTTTACATGTCATCCTGATGTGCACAATCATTACACATAGATAAACACAGTTTTGTCCATTAATATAGGAATAAGAGATTCTGCATAAACTGAAATATACTACTAACCCTAAGTTAGCATTTAAACCATATTCATTTAATGGTGCCTCTCTTAGGATTGTAATCTCATAATTAAATAATGGATCTGCAGCTTAAATATATCAGAACTGTAGCCATGCAATAAACACACATGCTCTAGAAAACATTTAAGCATATTAACTTAGATCATTACAATGATTCAGATTTAGAGATCTAGTAATTATAGCAGATCTATACTCAAAAATCAATGTAATAGAATACATATCAGCAGATCTGAAAACAAT
Organism: Larix kaempferi; assembly: GCA_027924585.1. Taxonomy (NCBI): domain Eukaryota; kingdom Viridiplantae; phylum Streptophyta; class Pinopsida; order Pinales; family Pinaceae; genus Larix; species Larix kaempferi. The sequence continues at coordinate 16,810,626 of BSBM01000073.1, forward strand.
AGATCATTCAATAGTATTTCCAGAAATACGCACAATTAATTTCCAATAATGTCCATAAAAATAAACATAGGGGTTCAGAAAATATACTTATCTGAAATCTTATGACCAGTGGAACCAAGCATAAACCTCCCAGCCTTTGACCAGTAAGTACTCCTTGCTCTCAGGTCACCCCCGAGCTGAGTTCACAGTCCCACAGGTTAGACTATAGTTTTTAAGTTATCCTTAACTGGTTTACCCAAGTTATTCAGGATATTTCAATGGCAGTAGGAAACCCAACACCCAAATAAGTACTCCTGAGCTCCAGGATGCTCCAGGGGCTTTTAAGCCTTATCCTTTAAGAGAATCAATGTAACACGACCTATTGAGGTAAATGCAGTACTCTTGCTAGCTTGGGGTAGTTCTCCTACCTGCACAATTAAGTGGCCAAGCTCATACCAAGCTGTATGATTCCTCTTAAACTGGACCAGTTTGGTTCTCCCAAATCGGTCCTCAATCACTTGGCTTAAGGACCAGTTTGGTTCTCCCAAATCTATCCTCCCTCACCAATATTCATTTGTTTCAGGTTCATGTGTCTTCCCCATTTCCATTTCTTTTGTGTATTCATCTCATGAATGTGATAATAGATGTGTGTTTCAATGAGTTTTCACTTTTTATTCTCTTAGGTGAAAATTCCTCATTATATGAATTCTTTTAATTCATTAGTTTCTCAAATCTCTTCTTTAGGGTTTTCCATTTCTCTCCAAATAATAATTTCTTCTTATTATTATTAAGTGACAATTTCCCTCCAAACCTTAGGGGACTTTGACCCCCATCTCATTAATGTGTTGGTCCACATGGTCAATAGAAATCAATTCATCAGATTTCTAATGTTAACTAAGTAAACTAAAATAATACTTAGCAAAATATAATAGGGGTTCAAAGTCCAAAATTGGGGTATTACACTACTTAAGGCCTTAAGACCCATCCCACTAGGGAAGAACTCTTGATTGTTCCCATATCCAACTGGGCATGTTCAAGACACCAAGGCCCCAGGACCTAGATACATAGCACCATAGATATGGTTGCAAAGTTATGCATGGTGATTTGAGACATTCTTCATGGATCTATATGCCTCAATGTTTTTTTAGGGAAACATTTGTGGTCTTATTTCCTAGAGAAATATTCCCAAATCCCTAAGACACATACATTCCCTAGGATCTAGATACATAGAACCATATATATGGTTGCATGATGCCTTGACACATTTTTCATGGCTCTAAATTCCATAAGAATTAATTTAGGTCCAAACACATAGTCTTATTCCTTATAATATCATTCCCAAGGCCTTGAAACAAGTAGATATTACTCAAAATATCTAATTGTACTAAGATCCTCGATCATAATCCAATGCCACCTTTAAGAGGCTATGTGTGGTTGGTTGAGGTATCATTATTATCCTTGTATGGATATAAGATTCCTTTAGAGACTGCGGTTCAGGTCCCCTCCCTTGACCATTTCCAATACCCCAAGTCCTATTGAACTAGATGCATAGTGCCATGGATACCTTTTGAAGCCATGTGTGGTTCTTTTTGGCATTATTTATGGATTTGTATGCCTAAATGGTTTCTTTAGGGCCAAAGTCATGGTCCTATTCTATTGAGTGTCATTCCCAAGGCCTCGAGACATGTGTCTAATGCTCAAAACCAACTATTGGTGTTAAAATCACTAATCATAGACAGGGCATTGAGACACATACATATTTTCAAACCCACCTACTGGAATTGTCATCCTTAATCATAGGCCAATGATACCGTCAGGAGGGCATGTTTTGTTGGTGGAGGAAACCTTCTTAGCATTGCATGGATAAAATATTTCTTTAAGTCCCAAGTTTCAAATTTCTTCCACTAACCATGTCCAAGACCTTAAGTCCCTAAGACCTACATACAAAGCTCAATGGATACCCTTGCAAAGTCATGCATGGTGATTTGAGGCATTGTTCAGGGCTCTAGATTCCTTAGTGGTCTATTTAGGGCCAAGGGCATGGTATTCTTCTCTATAGCATCATTCCTGAGGTCCTAATACACCTAGATACTTTTCAAATCACATAATGTTGTTAATATCCTCAATCATATGATAATGATACCCTCGAGAGGTCATGCGTGGTTGGTTGAGGAGATCTTCTTAGCCTTGGATGGCTATAAAATTCCTTTATGGATATAGGTTCAAGTCTTCTCCCTTGACCATGTCCAAGTCCCCAAGGCCCCAAGAAATGGATACATAGTGGCATGGATATCCACGCAAGGTCATGCATGGTGCTCTAGGAATTGTTCATAACTATAGATGCCCCCAATTTTTTATTTAAGGCCAAAGGCATGGTTGTTTTCCCTATAACATCATTCCAAAGGCCCTAGGACATGTAGATACTACTCAAAACCACCTAATGGCAATGACATAATCAATCATAGGCCAATGATACCCTCAATAGGCCATGTGTTTTAAGTGGAGGCAATATTCTTAGCCTTAGATGGATGGAAGAATCATTTAGAGATCGAGATTTAGGTCTCCTCCCCTAACCATTTGTAAGCCCCCAAGGCCACAATACATAGATACATAGTGCCATAGATACCCCTCTAAAGTAATCAATGTTTCGTTTAGGTAGTATTCATGGATCTAGATGTGTCAATGATTTGTTTAGGGTCAAAAACATGTTATTCTTCCATGGAACATCATTCCCAAGGGCTTAAGACATGTTCATACTACTTAACACCACCTAACTATAACAACATCCTCAATCATAGGCAAATTATACAACTAGGAGGTTTTGTATGGTTGGTGGAGGAAAACTTCTTACCCCTAGATAGTTACAAGCTTCCTTTAGGGGCAAAGGTTAAGGTATCCTCCACTAACCATGTGTTGTTGGAGGAGGAAAACTTATTAGCCCTAGATAGATAGAAGATTCCTTTAGTGTTTGATATTTAGGTCTCCTCCATTTATCTTATCTAAGGCTAAAAGGCCATAAGACCTAGATAAATAGTGTCTAAATGTATTTGGATGCCTTAATGGTTTCTTTAGGGATAAAGTCATGGTCATATTCTATGTAATATAATTACGAAGGCCTTGGGACACCTACATTTAAAGCTCTTTCTTTACTTTTATGACTCCAATAAAGGACTTGAGATCCATCCCTCTATGCAAAAACTCTTGATTATGCTTATATCCAACTATTATGTCAAATATCAACTTTAAATGGTGTAAGTTTTGGTTCATGGTCTTGATCATTGCCCATTACCTCAATAATATTATGTTAGGGTATAAGTCTTTCAATTTCTTCCCCAACTATTTACTCAGACCCATCGCTAGTACGCAAAACCACATGTTTCCACCCATACCCCACTTTGAGAATACTGATATCTTATACATTGCATGATGTGCTAAGTGATAGTTTGAGTCATTGTTATTAGCCCGATATTCCTAAAACCGTCCTTTAGGGCCTATTTCCTATAATTCCTCTCATGACTATGTCTAAGGTTTGCATAACTAGTGTCACTTATATAAATGCTCAGATGCCAAGGATAGTGTTTGGAGTTTATGGGTGCGGTTTAAAGCTTCCCTTAGGGTTTAAGGCCCAAGTTTCCTCCTATGATATTATAGAAAAACCTAAGAGGTGTTGATTTCCTTACTCACAATGGTGTTGATTTCCTTACTTAGAGGTAAATAATAACCCCAATATGTCATGTGTAGTTCTTTGAGCTGTTGTGTTTTTCCTTGAATGCACAAAATATTTTACTAGGGAATAAGGCCTAGGTTTCCTCTCTCAAACATGTTAAGGGCCTAAACACCCATATAAAGTGGTTAAAAACAACCTCTTACTTACATTAATACCCCCAATATCAAGCCAAAAATACCCTTAGGAGTCCTTATGTGGTGTTTTAAGGTATACTTGTTAATATTATATGCCTAGAGGTTTCCTATAATGTCCAAGGCATGGGGTTCCTTCCTTAATCATATATATGCCCTAAAGACTTATACCTAGTTTTAGTTCCTCTAACTCCCCCCATTTGTAGGACCCTGTCCTAGTTTTTTTGAGTTTTTGAATACATCCAATCATTTTTCTCTGTTTTCGTAATGTTTCCAGTTTCTGTTTTGTTTGCGTTTTCATTTATGTTTTATTTAAAATTTATGTGAAAATATAACAGTTACATTTAAATTTACAGGTTTGAAATAATATATTTACTGTCTAACAATTACTATTCGTGCTATTTGTGCAGGTGTAACAACAAATACATGTGTACTCATTCACCAAATTACCATTTTTCAATAACTTGATAATAATGATTTACAGGGTTAGAAATTCATTAGTATACCTTTAGGATAAATACCTGTAGATAGCTAATAGATCCCTTTATTGTTCTGTTTCCCTATTGTAGCCCTACAACCAAAGTTTTGCAAACCTTATGAAACTCAACCAGCCCAACCTGAGTTTCCACCCTGCCAACTGGCGAGGTCTCGCAGACCACCCAGCTCCAAAGGTACCCCTTTGGACCCCCGATCCCAAACCAATTACAAGTCAACCAGCTAGATCCCTCTGTGATATCTCCAACAAGAACCCCCTTTCTCCTCTTTGCTCTGTAAATTTCCCCAAAATATCTCAAGGTAAAAGATCCCCTCCATTTCCTCACTTCTCCACCTTATCCCCCTTTGTCGACTCTCCCTCTCTCATTAATACCCCTATCCTTCCCATAAATATTCTAACCCCCATGTCAGTCCTCGAGCCCCTCCCCATGTCATTAAATTCATTACTTTATTAATTAAATTTATTTATCCTTAGCATTAATAAATATTATCGCTTAAGTTATTGGGAAAATTGCATAGGTAGAAGTCAACCTAATTTATTTAAGCGGTTTCACTGCCTTGTCACTTATCAAATAGGTCATAACTTCTCACTTATGTGTAATAATTTCCCAAATATCATTATCTCCATGGTAATAGTAATATGATATTTAATTTAATAATAATTGTTATATTATTTTTATAATTTAGTTTGGGGTTGGGGTTGGTTCACCCACCAACCGGAAGTGTTTTACACTTACTTGCTTCACCATATTAACCACTTAATGAAAATTGTCAATTGATCAATTAATAATAACCTAGTCATTTAATTAATTATTAACACACTTGTAATATGCTAATTACCCTTTAATTTTAAATTCAAACTAATTTAATTTATCCATTACCATTAATAATCCTATCAATATAACTCACATCTTTATGAATGTACATTTATATTAATTAATTAATATTAACTAAGACTTAATCAACTCCTTCACCTAGTTCCATGTTAATTACACCCTAGTTTATAATTAAACTAATTAACAACCTTTGCTAATGATAATTTGATAGTTTTATTGTCATCAATTAACATATAATTAATATTAACCGGACAATTTAATATTAACCTAATTGACATGATAATTACATATAACATTTTAACCCTTAGCCTTGACTAGATAAATTTAATAACAATCGATCAAGCATTACTAATTAATTGCATTAGTTACTACCTAGGTTAATTATAGTTCGTTTATTAATCAACACTAATTAGTTATTAATTGACAATAAGTACATTATTATTCAACATTATTTCACGCAATTTATAAATATGTAGGTGAGTCATGTAAGCGTAGCTACTGCTTACATACCTCGCGTAAGTACACTAACAATAATAAATCACACACATCAATAATAATCACGAAACTTATTGTTCACTGACACATGTTTAACATAGTTTGCAGGGTACATTCTTTTACCTAACTGCATCTTATTAAGTTACGACAATTGATACATTACTGAGTTATGACACATAATCAATCAAGGGTTTTCCCCCACACACAGTTAGATCTTATTTCCATCCCTACTTCAAGCTACACCTATCTACCTACATCATCTACCTAAATCACAACTAACTTCCACATCCTATCCTTTCCTCTGCTGGACTACCCCTGAACTGTCAAGCCATGACTGGCTCCAACTAGAACCCATAAGTGGAAGTGTCGACTACATCGACCAAGCTTCCCCAGCAGGAAACCATCAGTCCAATCATCATCACACACCTTGGGGAGCGCACCGTAGCACAGCCCTCCCATGACTCTGGGTTTCGGGGATAAACGGTGGGTAAAGCCTCCACCCCCCTAATGGGACAAGGGACTATGTCTACTTGACATAATAATAGCATTGCACTTGTACTCAGTTTGTCATCGTATAACCAATCTGGGCAGTTGAGTTTCCTGAAACCCTACCCCACCCATACATCATAATAAACACCATAATAAACATGCAAAAGTAAATAATGCATCACTCGCATACCATTTATCTTTCGAAGTCCATGTCCCCGTGGCTCTCCCACCTCGTAGGATCCAGCTATTACTTAGCCTTTTAACCTGTAAGTTAGTCTCTTACATACAGTCTAGAATACTATGCATAAATCCTCAACATGTACACATACATTTCATCATAACATAACAACAATAAATTCCTTTATTCGCTATGCACTTGGCATAACATTCATTCATTGAACATATAACTATAACAGTATCCACATACCCATCATTCCGTAATTTGCATATATGAGACATAATTAACACATGATACATATCTAAACATGACTACCAATCATAATACTAACATCATACATACACATATATATATATCGAAAAAATAATAGAACCATATGTCCACATTGTCGTCAAACCGACAAAGTCTTGCAATCAAACAAATACAACATATAATAGTAGTTCAGGTAGAAATGTCAAAACGGGGCATTACATACACCCACCCTTAAGGAAACTTTGTCTCGAAGTTATGGTCAAAATAGTGTGGGAAAAAAATCATGACTCATGTTCTCTGCGTCCTTATATTTTGTTTAACTTTTGCACATGTTGATGGTTCGACCTATTCAAGGTTAATTTCCATACTTAAACCATATAATGATCAATATTATTGTTAAAGTACGTGGTATATTCTATAATGCAATTCATAAGAATACCTTGTATTCTATGTAATTTTAGTTGGACCCCAAGGCATTACCATGATTCTGTCCTTTAACTTGCACTATTTTCCTATCAATGTATTACATTACGTGACATTTTTATAGGACTCCGACTTTTGCATCATGTGATATACCCCCTCCCCTTTTTGGTTACAACTTAAATTTGACACAAGGTCACCCCCTTCTAGGATACCATCACTCCATCATGAATTTCTACCATGTCCACATAGGTTACTCATAAAATTTTACGATTTGACAATCCCACACATTGCTGATCGAATTTTAATTCATCCCTAGAGGGTGAAGACAAAGAACATGTCTTTACTTGAAATGCTAAAATTAATCTTATGTATCCCCACGACTAGACACCATGTGCATATATTTATTCTAATATGCTTCATTCCTTATTATTATTGTCACATATTATATTTGCCACATTATTTTTTTATTAATTAACTTACTAATACATCATGTGTCTTTGTACTCTCACTGGAAGGGACTAAGTTACATGCCCCACATGCATTCGTGTTACCTTACACTATTGCTACCTCATACAATTGTTTGTTCGATATCTATATGTTTCGCACATTTTAGACATAATGATAATGCCACTTAAATTTTGTTATCTATAGTCATTATATGTACATCACTCATCAACTACTCATCCTTATTCAATTATCTCATCATTTATATTGTTATCAACTTCTCGCCCACCCACGATTTTGAGTACTTTTCTTGCATAACTCTATCCTCTGCTGTGGTGATAGTTATGTTCTCTACCTTCATCACAACTCTCATCTCTCATATTACTTCTATAATGCCATAATGAAATTACTACATATTCATCAGTAAGTTTAATAATGGCCACACCTTCCATATTATTTTGTTTCGTTGTTATCTTGCATACCTTCCATATCATTTGTCATAACAAAATTTAGTTTTCATTTATCCATTCACCTCCTTCCACAATAATTCCCCCCCCCCCCCCTTTATAGGTTTGAAATACTTCTTCCTTTAGTACCACTCTTTCTATCACTAACACTCTTATGGTAATTATGTGTCATTTAAACATATTGTCTTCGGCCTACTTGAATTTATGTTGACTTTACTTATTGCATAGTATGGATTAGATATTAACATAATAGATATCGGGGAAAAGATCCCCCCCCGCCTTTTTTTATATATATAAAGCTCAACATAATTGTTATTCTGAATGTGTACCTCATGTGGAATTTTTTAGCTTAATGTCAAGGTCATCTACACATTAGGTGGAAACACCGTAAACTTAATTATTGACAATGATCAGGATCATCCTTTCCAACTAAACAAAACATGCAATTACTCAAAAAATTAGAAGCACAATCGAACATAAGTTGGTTCACCATCATGTTGACCTAGAAGAAATTAGACCCAACACCCCATCACACAATTCCTAATATGATCAATTCAACTTGCTCACACCGCTAGATATGGCAGGGTAGCTTCTATACCCTAACTAGTTCAAGGCTCTTACCTATCTACTCATTTATTACAAGGGAAACTCACGTGTTGAAGCTACTCTCCTGACTAACCCTACCCAAATTTCATAATCTTGGTGGTAATTTGGCAGTTAATAGTAATGTCATCATCTACCATATATATGTATGTATGTATGCATGTATTTTATTTTATTTTATTAAGTTTTTTTTATACTAAAGTCATAAAAATCTTTCTTAAGAGATCCTCAATTTACTACTATTATGATTTTTTATATATGTTCCACTTTAACACCATATTACCATAATGCCACTATTTTATTAATCACAACTTCACTATTAATAATTTTTAATATGAATATCATATACTGGTAACATTTGCTTAACTTTCACTTATTATATTCATTTATTCTCGTGTACCTTGGTTTGATGTCAAAGCCACTTTTACTTCTTACTTTAACATGTACATCTCTCCCCATTTATTCTCGTGTACCTTGGTTTAATGTCAAAGCCACTTTTACTTCTTACTTTAACTATTGCTAAGTCAATATTAATTAACAACTTTGCAAACAATAATTTAGGTGTAAGTTAGGTTTACCTTTCACTTGTAGTAGCATATAATCTATATCATCATTATAATACCATCAAATTTATACACACTTACCATTAATCATTTTATTATTATTATTATTTCCTTTTCACTCTTTATTTAGTTAACCATATGTAAGTACACTCACTCATTGTTATGTTGTTTAATTGATCCTCTTATATTGTTAGGAAAAAATAAAAATGAAAACATCTTACATTACATTGTTATATCTTTATATATCTTTTTTTTTTTAATTTTGCTTCCAAATACTATATTAAAATTATTAATTTTTTTTTTAACCATTTTTTTTAGTTAACTCATATACTCATATATATATATATTCATGCTCCTAATTTAGCCTTACTTCTCCACACTCATAGTGTTATTATTTCAATGGCCTTACCATACTTGGCCAAATAATTAAATAATTGCTTTTCATGTATAGATAAACTCAAATAATTAAATAATTGCTTTTCATGTATATATAAACTCTATTTATACACATATACATTTGTAAATAATATTGCATGAATAAACATTTAATACTATAAACATAATTTAATTTCCAATTTTGAATTATATATATATATATATATAAACTTTATTTCCATACTAATAAAAATTTAAATTTCATAATAAATTTAACAAACTAAATTGAAACCATTTAACACTAAACATACCAAACAAATTATTATACTTATATTCAAACTCAAACTCTAAGCATCATTTTTATTCTCGATGAAATTTAATTTAACTTTGTTTGGTTTTGTTTTTACCAATTATAAGTATACCAAAGAATCTAATCTCTATGTCATTAGTATTCACAAGAAGTTATCAAGAATACCAAAGACATTAAAATTTATATTAAATTAATATTAAACTCTACAATTTTTAATTTTTTTTAGAGAGATTTTTTTTTTAATCTTATCCCATTTTCGATGTGCAATTATCCTATTCATGCATGAGATCATGTGTGGGTTCATGCATGAGGCCCTACGTGTCTCTCCTTCTCCATATGTACATGCACGTGTTGATGGAATTCTTGAAGCACCTATTCGATGGAAGCCAAGGTATCTAGATTTGAGATTGAATGTGTATTGGCCTCGGGTAATTAGATAATTTCATCCAATGCACTCCAATTTCGCAATTAAAGAGCATAGAAAGTTGAGCTTTATATGTTCCAGCTGGTGATTATTCTTTCCACAAGAACGATTACAGGAAATATAAGTTTTGGTAGTAAAATTTCATTAATTATATGCATATTTATATTTTTTTATTTATACATATATGTTTCAAAATAAGATTATAAAATATAATTATCAGAATTTAAATTATTTTATTTTAAAATTTTATGCAGAGTTAAAATAATTAAATTAAAACCTAATAATGGTAAATTGAAGAAGTCGGAAACCCATACGAGAGCGCGGGGGCGCTAATGAAGTGAAATTTCCCAAGTATGGATCAATGACTCACTCGGTGACCAATCCTTCTCCTCTCTTATGCTCTGGCGTGATCGAAACACACTCTAACTACTCACCGCTGCATTCCTTTGGCTGAAGTGGCCTATTTGCGTTCACATTACAAAAACATTTACTAAAATAGTAGCCTGCTGGAACTGTCCTTTATCGTCCCAATGAAATAACCGAGAGGAAGTGCCTTTTTTTTTTAATGCAGTGCTTGCATCGAATTTTACCACTACAAAGAGACATCTCTCGCAGCTTTAAAAATGATATCCCGAGCAAGTTCGTTTACTTTATCTATGAAGACCTTTTGATATAAACACTATCAATGCTGGTTCATTTTGCACGCGTTTTATCACTAGTTCAGATCGCCTGTGGTACTTTTTTTTTATATCAATGCTTTAAATAGCCAAATTTGCTCATAAAGTAGTTCAACCGAATGCCAAATCCGGGGCAGTATAGAAGATTGATTATCCCTTATCTGGGGCATCAATGCTGGAAATAAATAAAATCGACCTGGCATTATGCTGGTCTATTGTGGGACCGATTTACAACCTTAATCCACCAAGGAAAAGATAATAAGAATATTTAAGATTTCAATTAATAAAATAAATCGAAATTATATTCACGGTTTACCTAATCTGGCTAAACCCTAATCCTATGTCTCCCCGTTAAAAGCTATGTTGCATGAGAGGCCACACGTCGTCCTCAGGGCAGCCCACCAGGCATGTCACAATAATTGAAATGAAAGAGGGGGTAAACTACTTTTGTAACTCATTTCCCCCATTGCAATTTTGTTTTCTTTGTTTTCTTTGTAACCATATGTCCACATTGTCGTCAAACCGATGAAGTCTCGCAATCAAACAGATACAACATATAATAGTAGTTCAAGTAGAAATGTCAAAATGGGGCGTTACACCATTATCCCTATTATAAGGCCATATATATTCACAAAAAGTCATTTGTCTTAGTGTGACAAATCCTTATTATTCCTATATGCCTAGAATTTTAATTTAGGCTAAGGTCCAGGTTTCTTCTCTTAACTAGGTCGAGGGCCAATAGCTCCGTCACTAGTGATCAAAACCTTATAATACAATCAATATCTACACATAGATGTTAGGAATATTCTTAGGAATATATGTGTGTCAACCATATTTCTTGGTCTTAGATTCCTGGAATATTCATTTAGGGCCCAAGGAAGAAGTTTCCTCCCTCAAACATCTCCAAGGATTTGAAACCAATGCCTTGTGTACAAAGCCTAGTAATGATATTAATATATATTAGAAAAATTTTAATAATATCAATCAAAATATGCCCCATCAAATAATGAAATCTCAATTCAAATAATTTTTATTAATATTTTATAATAGTAATAAATTAAAAATGGTTGTATTTAATTATTTGTCAAATTTAAGAATCATGGGTATTTATTTGCTTGAATAATATTGAAAATGAATAGTGGACTTAAGCTATTTAGAAAATAATTATTTGTGAACTTGTCGTGGTGCAACACCTCATAAATTAATCATGTGGGCTTGTTGGTTTAAATAGTGATAAAAACAAATAATTGAATTGATGAGATTTTGGTTTAAAACCTCATAAATTAATCATGAGTGTTATTTGAATGAAAAAAATTGAATTAAGGTATTACAAAATAATTATTTGTGATGTTGTTGTGTTTATGGTACATATCATCATAATTAAATCTTTTGTGTACATGTCCATGTGACAAATATGAGCTTAGCCCCACTATATGGTACTTCACAACATAAAATTTCTTTATGCTTAGGATTCCTTTAGGCTAAGTCCTATGATTGTTCGTTCAACAATGTTGAGGGCCATTGCACCTATCACTAGTGATTAAAAACTTATAATAGTGTGAATGCCCATACTTAGAGGCTAAGAATATTCTTACGAATATGTGACCTTTGTAGTGTTTTTCTTGGTCCTAGATTCCTAAGAGCTTCTTTTAGGGCCTTGGCTCGAGGTTTTCTCCATTGAACATATAGATGGATCTAAAACCCATGTCTTGTGTTAAAAACCTAACAATAATACTAATCTCCATCAAAAAAATTTAAGAAAATAAAAATATCTCAAATGAATAATTAAATTTAAATTCAAATAATTTTATTACTACTTTATAATAGTAATAATTTAAAAATAATTGTATTTATTTATTTGTCAATTGTAAATTGTTTTTATATGAGTGTGGCGAGTAGAATGTATGTTTGTCCTAGGAACGGATGAAGAATAACGCATATTTCTTCCCTTTACAATTTTTAATTTAATTTCATTGTCTAATAGATAGTGGATGAGTGTTTGGTGCGATAAAACAGAGCACGGACAGAGTGTTTGGGATGCACAAAACAAAATCGGTTTATTTTGTGTGGTTAAGAGAGTACGATAATTAATTCTACATAACAAACATTCTGTGAGATAAAATTCTATATTTTGTTGCTTATCGGAATGCACATTGAAATTAAACATGGCCAAATGACAGAAAATACACATTTTCTCTTTGACTTTAATAAAAAGAAAGAATCTGTTGAACATTGAAAAACAATTTTTATTATAAAGAGCATCTACATTGAAATTTTATGAGTCTACAAAGTATCTGGTGAACACTTCTATGTTGACGTCCGCTATATAACGTTTTAAATGTGATGTCTTCGCCTTGATTTATAAGTGATGTAGACGCCAATCGATAAAACGAGCACTGACGATGCTATCAACACCCCATGCTTAGAAAACGTTGAACTACACGAAGCGGGAAACTTAATTCCTTTCGGATCTGGAAATTTGTTTGTTAGCCAAGCTGAACAACTTTGATCATCCTTCTTTCCTTCCTGTTCCTGACTTTTTTCTGCTGGTTTTCGGCCGTGATCTGCACAACCCTCTTTTTTATTTTCCTGTGGAGGATGTCTGCACTCCGGCGTTTTTCCCGACTTCTGTCCTCCACATTCCTGCAGCAGCGTCTCCTCGCCTTGCTTCGATTTAGATTGAATAGATTCAGATCGCTGTGCACAGCCCATCTCATCAGAAACTGCTTGCGCGTGACTTGATATTGGTGGCTCCCCAACCAACTCTGCGGCCTGCTTAGGCGCTTCTGCACTTTTCTTTTCCAGCAATTTCTTTGATTCTTCCGCAGCTAAGTCATTGGGTTTTTCTTTATCATCGTCCAGTCGACTCGCCTCTGGATGTGTTGGGCTTTGCTCGTCCTGTACAGGCCGTGCCGGTACAGGTTGCTCTTTTATCGAATCTTGCTGTCCTGCGGGACTCGAGCTCTCGACCTTCGATTGTAGCGATTGATCTGTCTTTTCACTGCCAGGAACTGCCTGTTGATTCTGTCGGTCAGGGACGTGAAGCAAAGGGAGGGAGACACGCAATGTGTCATCCCTAAACTTGGCGGTGATGCCATCGAAATTCAAATTCGAGGGGACGCTGATAACTTTTCTGAACCGACACCCCCCTTTCTGCATTTTCTCCGATCTCCCTCCCTCCATTTCCTTCGGACCACGTTCTCCGCTGATGACAAGACTGCCTTTGTTATTAACCTGTACTCTCATATCTTCTCTTCGAAAACCTGCACAGTTAAATCATGGCCGAATAAATTATCGCGAGAGTATTGTAAAAATATATAGAAGCATTTCGAAATAGATAGATTTCTAAAGGTATAACTATTTATTTACGGAATCACCTGGGAGATCGATCACTACAATGTGAGCTTCAGGTGTATCCTCGGTGCGTACAGCAGGCTCGAACTCAGACCCCATCCCGTACCTTAATCTCTTCTTTTAACAGACCACGGAATGGATGATTGAGATACAGGGAAATAACGAAAATACAAATGCTGCAAATAGTGAACTCAGATTGGCGCCTTCTTTCAATCAGTCCTCTAGAAAACCAAAGCAGATAGATAGATGGGTCTGGTACCGTTGTGTGTATGTATATTTATATGCAATTGCAATAACTGAACGAGCAGCGTGATTTGGATTGCTTGTCGATGGGCCTGTTCTTATTGTCGGCAAAACTTGTCAACCTATCGTGAATGTGTGTACAGAAAGCTAAGGTATCTTGATTAATGCGATAAGGAATAGAATAATGTGCCCAGAAGCATGGAAGCATTGGACGCTTCAATCCACGTTGCAGGGTTTGGTATATATATTTAAACCTTCATGGAAGCATTGAAGAGCCACTTTAGAATATGTTGATAATTCTTGCAAGCATACACTGTGTTGTGTGATATGAGGTTTTGTAAAATACACATCGCCATTATAATATGCCAAAATTAAAGTATTACTGCAAGTTACTTTCCCTTTTGGATTATAGCTTGATGTGAAAGACGTCTGATACGCACGAAAGAGATCATATTTGCGTTGCATTTTTCTTCATCGTTAGCCTTCCGCTACACTAATTTTCAAAATTAGCTTTTACCGACTTTAAAGTGCATTGACAGTAAAGAAAAATGGTCGGATTGGTATCCGCCGGCAAATGCAAAGTTTCTCATGTTTAGATTTCAGAATTGTAAAGGAGATTGTGTTAAAGTAGATAGACACTGCCCAATTCAAGCTTGAGTGCACAGATTTAGTAACTGTTGCCCAGTCAGACCACCGACATCTGCGAAATCCTCGTGGCATATTCGTTATATGATTGCAATAGCTTTACAACTTGCATATATAGATGGGTCCAAGACTCTAGATATTCTTGCACTACCTAATTAGCAGTAAAGATCTTATGGCTTTTCTATATTAAGAAAGGGTTAAAAATAGTATTTAGTCTTTTTTATAGTTGAATTCTCAAAGTTCATGAACATTGTTTTTAATTGGAAAATAATATATACATTGATTTTTTAAATTTATTTGTTTCATATAATTTTATATTAAAAAAATCTTTAAATTATTAGAAGACTATATAATATTTTTTTATATATTTCGGCTGAAAAAAATATTTTTTTATATATTTATTTTTAATTTTATAAAAAATTATAAATTATAATTTAATTTTTATATTTAATTATAATATGGATTCATATGTTTAGCTATATAACCAAAAGTATAAAAACAAAATTGATAATTAATCACAAAGAAAAGTTTGAAAAACTGTTATACCATTAAAATAAAGATACAAAATCATTATTTATAATAGTTGTTACATAAAGTGTCAAAAAAAACAATAGTTGTTACATAAAGTCAATTTCTTTTAGCTCACTGAGTTATTCCCTTTATTATACTAACTATTATGATGATTAAGTTTATTTAGACTAATTTTGATCGATATGACATTAAAAAAGGTAAGGAGTCACTTAATTTTATTTAGAATTTTATTACCCACAACTATTTATGAATTGTCTATTTCATTATGAAGTTAGTGGGAATTTGTTTTTATTTTAGTAATGTTGATTTTCTTCTTTATGCTAGTAATGTTGATTACCTCTTTATAATATCTTAATTTTGAGACACCACAACTTTTAAATTTAAAAATGTAATAATATTTTTAATATTATCATTATTATGAGTTTTTCCTAGAATTAATAATGATTTAACCAAAACTTGACATTCTTAAAACTATGAACATTTATGTTTCAAACATATTTCCTAAATAATCTATGAATAAAATTTTCAATATATTTAAAAATAATTTTTTTAACACCATTTATAAATAAAAAATTTACATATAATATCTATTTCATATCTTCAACCCCTATCCTTCCTATCCTTATAAATGACATGTGATGATTTAACCTTGACAATTACTAATCACCCTATTTACATCTATTTACATATTTATACAAACTAGGTTATTGTTTTATGTAAATCTTTCCCATGGCAACTTAATGTATAACACATTGTAGATTGTAGTTCAACCATTTTCACAAGCTTGAAAGCCATAACCGAGGAAGAGAAGTTCCATTGCATTTGTCCGAACACGATGTCAAATACAGGATGCCAAACTTTAAACGCCAAACACGATCTCCTCTATTCCCGGCATAAATGAATCATGTCATAGAATATAATATAATCAATTCTATTCATTCTAAAGGAACCATTTTTTTTTTTATTATCTAAAAATAATTTCATCGTGATCATTTTAAATATATAATTAATATATAATTATACAATATATTTTAAACATAATTATAAATTATAAATATTTCAGTTTTAAAGTTATACTTTATCAATTCGTTTTAATTTAATTTTTTTTGTAATGGGTTTAAATGTCCAAATAGTTTGAATGTTACAGAGGAAGCCTTTGCTTGCGTACTTTATTTGTTGTGATGTAATTTAATCATTGTTTGTTGTGATGTAATGTAATCATGGGCATCCCCCATTACGGGTGCACACCAAGACACATGGCGTCAATTGGGTCCCACCGGATGCAGGTCATACCACCACTCAGCTGTCGGTCGATAGCACGCCACCTGTGCATGCTCCCAGCTCTAACCACATGCCTACGATTATCTCCAACCTTGTGCTTGTTCTTAACCCCGCGCATGTGCCCACTGCATGCTCCCGCCACCTGCCGGTCCATGCACCTCCTGCCTCTGCGACTACCTGCTCCCTCTCCTCTGATGATGCAGCTCACCATTCAAACTAATCATTGCCCCACCGCTTCTTCTGTTTGAAGCTCAATCACCTGACGCAAGCTTAATTGCTCCAACGTGCATAAAATCTTGTCCTCTGTTCGCCTACTGCTTGGCGTTATGACTCTATCAATTCACTTGACCTCTGATCATTCATCCTGTCCTTTCATCCTCATGACTTTGAATGGCACCCCGGGTATTCATAACAGAGCGCCTTCGCACTTCCAACAAACTCTCCTCAGGCCGACAGATGCTCAGTTAAAAGCTCTGCTTCGGAAAGGATCCACTGTTGTCTACTGCATTCGGGTTTGTTACATTGGCTCTGGTTTTTTCTGCTCCACAGTCGGCTCTGATTCTCTCTGTTCTGCTATTGGCCCTGTTCTTAATGCTCTTGTTCGCTGGTCAGATTATTGCCCGACTTCGGGGGATTTTCCTCCTGGACTCGCTTTAATCCCGCAGTTCCATTCTCTACTGCAAGTTCTGTTTCTGGTTCCTATGGCTACTCCACGATGCGTTCGCACCCGTTAGGACTCCTGAATGCTGAATACTGGGGAACACGACTCCTCCTCCACTCCCCCTGTTCGCCTGATGAGAGGGGTGGTGGATAAGGCCCGTAAGTTCCATACGGTGATTCCCAAGCAGGCTCAAGAGGAGATTTATGACGCCGAGGAAGATGCTCGAGTTACTAGAGGATGTACAACGGATGAGGAAATCCGAGAGGAGTTTGAATCCCTTGTGCTTGACCCTGGAAACACTCGCGGTAGAAGCACTCTCTACCAGAAGACGTTGGACATGCACTGGTCGCACAAGCTCATCCTGGATAAAACTCTTATTGACCACAATGAGGTGCAGGCCGAAATTCTGATGTAGCTCGATGAACTCCAGGACATGATGAAGCAGCTGCTCTTCAACAAACAACAATTCACCCGCAGATTTGGCATTACTCTTGCCAAAGATCCAACCACTCAACCAGAGCAGAAGGAATACCATAGCGATTAATGAGTACTGTCATTGCTTGTTTTTTGCTTCCATTTTTCTTTATACAGTCAGTTTGTATATGTCAGTTCGGTTATTTTGTTTAAAGACAATCCTCTGTTGGATTTACTACAACACTGCTAGGTTTGTTTGGTTGTTTATCTCAGCTCCCAAGATACTTTCTCAAACTGTTAATGGGTCTGTTTTCTCCCTGGTGAGAGGACCCGACTATACTTTGACTCTGTACATTTTGCCTATGATAATATAAGGACCTTCATATAGCTTATAAAAAAAATGTAATCATTGGCATTGTTTATTGTAATGAAATATTAAAATTATGGTTCAAGGTTTACAAAGAGAAAACAAGTAAGCATGGTGTTTTATGGTTTTTTTTCATACGAAGGAAAAAAAGAAAAAGGAACTACTCATCAACATAATTAGTTTGGTGATTATCCATAGGAAAAGGACCATTTGCAAAATGAAAAGGTCATGCTTTCAATGTAGTAGATAGGAGATATGTGCAAAAATTCTTCTCTACATAGAAAATTATTCAAACAACATACCTTAAATCTATATCCATTCCTCATATGTAGCTATTCAAAAGAGTGCATATTTCGTATTTTGGGCTATAATATAAGTAAGCAACCCTAAGGTTGGAGGTAGAGATAGAGAGAAAAATAGGTGACACCTAGACGAGAATGTGAATCTAAAGCATTGAACATGAATTGTGGTGTTCTTTACCCTTGTAACTTGAGAATATAGTATATAGCGAGATTGGGATGCATTAAACTAGAAATAAGCAAAACAAAATTAGAAATAGGCAAAATAGAACTAGAAATATGAGACAATGACAACGGAATATGGAGAAAAAAAAAGCTTTGTTAATATGAGAACAATGTTCATAGGCCTCTTATGGTAGGGTGACCATTCACTTGAGCAAAGCTCCATTGTACAATATTCTTCACAAAACATATCATAGCCTTGAAGCTTCTTTAAATAAAATTCAAATGTCGTAAATCATAACTACTTGACATGGTCAAATACTATCTCTCAATGGGTCTTAATTAATAAAGAGACCCTTTTTACATTGATTGTTGAACACTAACTAATTCGGCCTTATTACAAAGTTATGGCCTTATAATATGCATGATTACTTCCTAGAGTAAGGCGAGCTAGGGTAGGACCTTAACATGCCATCGCCCTTCAAAAGCAATGTTTCCCTTAACGTTGAAGGTGCGAAATTATTGTGAAATATTGGTTGCTTCCCAAGCGGCATCTTTTTGTAGCATGCTTCTCCGCTGGATCAAAAATTCCTTGATGGTGCATCCACATAATTGTCTTTCCCTGGAAACCAATACTGCATTTGATTGAAGCCAAACAGATCCTTCCTCATCCATTTCTGGTAAACTAGTTTGTACTTTACAATTTGATCCCACCAAGTTTTTGAGGTAAGAGACATGGAAGATATGATGAATCTTGGAGTGGTCTGATATTATAGTAGACTTGTCCAATTCATTATAGAAAGGTGTAGGGTCCATTGAACCTCAAAGTGAGCTTCTGATGAGGATGGGTCTTGAGAGAGGTCTACTTATATGGTTGTAGTCTAAAGGAAACACCTAATCCCCAATTTTAAAGGAGCACTCGGAGTGACGCTGGTAGGCCTATTGCTTCATTCTATTTTGAGAAAGTATAGTATTTTTGTTAAGGATGCAGAGAATGTTAGCCCTGGTGCAGAGTGCAAAGTCCACTACCTAAACCCTAGAGGTACTTGGTACATAGGAAATCATTGATAAGGGTTTCTTGCCATACATTGCTTCATATGGTGTCATCTTCGTGGAACCATGATATGTGGTACTATACCACCTTTCATCTAGAGGGAGCAATTGTTCCCATTAGTGTGGCTTGTTGAATGCAAAGTAGCACGAGTAGTTTTCCAAGCACTTATTGATTGTTTTAGTTTAACCATCTATTTGGGGGTGGTATGTAATGTTGAGATTCAACTAAGTTCCTTGAATTATGAAGAGCTCTTTCCAAAACTTGTTGGTAAAAGTGGGGTCACGATTTGAGATAATAGAAGTAAGCATGCCATGGAGTTTGAAAATTTGATCAAGGAAAACTTGGGCCACCAAAGAGGGTATGAAAGTGTGTGGTAAGGAAAAGGAATTGGCATATTTGGTCAGACGATCTACTACCACAATGATGTCCTTAGAGATGTTCATAGATATATGATTAGGAATGGGGAGTGGTTGAAAATCCCTTGGTGACTTCAATGTTTCACTTTTATTTTGTTGGAAAATGTCACAGGAAGCAACAAATTTATGGATATCTTTTTTCATGCCTTCCAAAAACAAACAACACATAATTCTTTCATAAGTTTTATGAAATCTTCAGTGACCTACTATGGTTGATGAATGTAATACCTCCAAGTTTCTTGGTTTCAATGTTGAATCTGATGTGAGAAACATGCATTCCTTATACCACAAAATATTTTGATTCCATGTATACCCGAGTTGAGGATTCAAGTCTTCTTGAAGCCATTTGATTAGTTGGTGAACTGTTTCATGGAGCAACCATTCCTATCACACTTCATCTTGAGCCATCTTGGGACTAGAAAGGATGAGACAAAGAATGACCCTTCCTCTTCAAATTGCCTAGATAAGGCATCGACAACCACATTGTCATGACCCTTCTTATAGATGATTTCATAATCATGGCCCAACATCTTAGTGACCCATTTATGTTGCTCAGGCGAGGAAAGACATTGTTCCATGAAATACTTGAGAATATGATGGTCCATCTTTATCTTGAAATGTCAGCTAATTAAATAGTAGTTCCATGTCTCAATTGCATGCAGGATAGCCAACATTCATTTTTCATAAGATGATCTTCCCAAGTTTCTATCACAAAGTTGATTAGTAGTAAAGATTAAGAGATGTCCTTCTTGGGATATGATGAATCCCAGTTTGTGGCCTGAGGCATCTCATTCTAAGACGAAGGTGATAGTAAAATCTAAAATAGTTAGCATAGGCGTAGTACACATGGCCTCCTTGAGGGATAGGAAATCCTTCTCCATTATTTCATGACAAGAAAATGCATACTTTTTTAGCAATGCTATTAGAGGAGCTACAATCTTCACATAGTTTGCCACAAAATTACAGTACTATCCTGTAAGGCCAAGAAATCCTCTTAATATTTTGAGAGTGTTGGGGCACAACCAATTCTTCATAGCTTCCACTTTCTTGGGATCCACCCAAACCTTGTCTGACTCACAATATGGACCAAGTATACAGCCTCAATTACCACAAAAGAACACTTGGAACATTTCACAAATAGTTGATAGTCCTGTAATAAGTGCAAAGTATGGGAAACATGTTGGAGGTGGCATTCCCAAGTGGGACTGTAGACTAAGGTATTGTTGAAGAAAACCAATACAAAATGGCAGAGGAATGGGTGGGAAATATTGGTCATGAGACTCTGAAAAGTGGACAGGGCATTGCAGAGGTTGATGGTCATGACCAAGATTAACTCATAATGATCTTCATGAGTCCGAAATGTTGTTTTGGGTATTTCTTCCTCTTTCATTTGGATTTGATGGTAGCCCGAACTAAGGTCAATTTTGGTGAAGAATTTGGCACCATGCAACTCGTTTAAGAGATCATCAATGACTAGAATAGGAAAATTGTCAAGTTTGATGATGATTTTGCTGAGAGCTCGGAAATAAGAACACATGAACTAGTCACCTTCCTTTTTTAGGACCATAACCAAAGGTGAAGAATAAGGGATGGTGTTAGGACATAGAACACCAGTAGACATTTGTTTTGAAATGATCTTTTCAATTTCATTTTTTTTTTGGAAAAAGGATGGTGATAAGGACAGACATTGGGGGGTTCATTATCAGGAATTAAAGGAATGACATGGTCATGTTCTCCACTAGATTGAGGTAAATCCTTGGGTGCATTAAAAACATGACTGTGGGTACTTGGAGAGAACCTATTGCAAGTCATTGTGAGTATATAAGAGGGGTGTCTAGAACTTGGATGGCATTAAAATGAGCAATAACACCATAGTAGCCCTTCTTCAATAGTTTCTCCATGTGGCGGGAAGAGATAATTTCAGGTGAAATAGGAGTAATTCCCTAAAGGTAATGGGTGTGCATATATGTAGTGAAGCAGAGAAAATTCACAAAAATACATGGTGACATGACCTAAGGTCCGGAGCCATTCAACCCAAAAAACAATATCACAACCCCCCATGTCAACAACAAACATCTGATTCCTTAGATGGCAGTTCCCCATTTGCATTTGGATATTCTCACATTGGCCACCACATTTCATTGTAACCCCATTAGCTCTCAAGAATTGGAAATTGTAAATGGGGTGGATATAACAATGGGTGTCTTCTGTCAAGCTCCTATGGATGAAATAATGGGTGCTGCCATGGTCAATTAGCACAATGAATTTCTTGTGCTTTATGTAGCCAATCAATTTCAATGTTTGAGGAGTGGAAAACCTAGATAAACCATGAAGGGATATTTGTGGTTGTTCATCAGGAATTGGCATTTCAAGAGCATCTTCAAGAGGTGGTATTTGTTATTCACCATCCAATTTTGGTAGAGGCTTTGATGTGTTTACTTCTGGGACCTTAGGAGGATTGGATTTGCTCAAGAATATTTTATGTTCTTTACATTTGTGTCCTATGACATAATTTTCATCACAATTATAACAAAGGTTGAAGCATTGATGCTCAACCATGGCCATTGGGGTGAGCTTATGGATGCGAAAAGGTGGGGTGGAAGGATTGTTGGGAGGGGGAGCCATGGGAGATAATGTGTGAGGGGAAAAGGAAGAGTGCTTTGATTGGTCTTTGAGGACCAATTCATCTTCACGAACTCTATCACAAGCTTCCAACCAAGAGGGTTGTTGGATGGGGACATGGGCATGAATCTCCTCCTTGAGTCCACTGATGAAACATTCTAGAAAAAAAGGAATTGGAGGAGTCTTCAGTGTGGATGGAAAAAACTGTGTATGTTTGGCACAATTTAGTCAATCATCCCAAATAGTGAGTGTCATGGTCAAAGCGCTCATGAAGGATCTTCACAAATTGGTTCTAAGGGACATAACGACAATAAGACTTCTGGTACCATTTCCGCCATTGCCACCATTCATAATTCATCTTTTGGAGATCATCCTTAATTCCATAGAGTAAAAAATAATGTTCCACTTGAGTTATCCAACTTGAGGGGTCAGATCCATTGAATTAGCACATGCCAATCTTCAAAAAATGATGCCATGGATTTTTTCCTTCAAAGGAGGGATACTGGTGTTTTGAAAATAAAGATGAGGGAGACTAGTGTTCTGAAAAGAAATACCAAGAGAACTAGTCTTTAATGTCCAATGCTTCATGATTGGATGTGTACAAGGGGAAACATATCCGCAATGTTGGGCAATAATAGTTCGCAAGGAATGGGTGTTGGAGTGCTCATTTTCTTGTAGGTCATCCATTGGGAGAGGTGGTGCACCTCCTGGGTGAGTCGGTCCACCTCAAGTGCGAAGGTTGGAAGGTCAAAATTTTGAGTGGAAGATTCAATATAGGGTTGGGTGGGGAGTTCTAGTTGGTATTCTCCTTGTTGGCCTGGTGGCAAGTGTGTACCATGGGATCAGAAAAGTAGGAAGTGCATAAGGAGAGGGGTAGGGATGAGCAAAACAACATTGGGAGATATATATATATATATATATTAGAGTGAAGAAAGGAGTCTGTGGAGGTAGGTCACAAATAAGGGTTTCTATGATTCCCAAAAAAGGTTATGAGAAATATATATATATATATATATATATATATATATATAAATTATCAGTGTAAGGAAAGGATTCCAACAAGGTAGGTCACAAATAAGGGATACCTAGATCCTCTAGACTTTTTACGTCGGGGCTTGAATGTTATTGGACTAGGAAAATTGTCAAATTTCTAGTAGATTCAAAGATGTAGGAATTTTGCACAACCTCCACCAATAAATTTGTTGGTTGCTAGGACAGAATGAAGAAATCTCACAAACAGGTTGTAAAGAAAATGGTTTCCAGGTTTTCCAAGGTTCTGAAGTTAAGGGATCTCCATACGTTATAGCTCTGTTATATACTTGTAGGGTCCAATGGTAGTACTTGGCCCAAGATCTCATAGCACTAA
This sequence comes from Larix kaempferi, assembly GCA_027924585.1. Lineage (NCBI taxonomy): Eukaryota > Viridiplantae > Streptophyta > Pinopsida > Pinales > Pinaceae > Larix > Larix kaempferi. The sequence continues at coordinate 16,834,909 of BSBM01000073.1, forward strand.
CTAAAGAGGATCAACCATGCCCTTAGCCATACTACCAACTACCCAGGTACATGAGAGTATATTCTCGAGTGTCATTATCAGTGTCACTATAACAACAAGATGAATACAAGTTGGTTTTAGGTGACCTATGGGACTTCCAATATACCCTAGGGTAGGTGGAAGTGATTTTGTATGCAAGTGTTTCCTAGTGAAATACTACTTGAATGGGTACCAACACGAGTTACAACAATTTCCAACAATTGCACAAAATGAGGGTACAACGTCACTAAGTACCAACTGTATTAACTGCTTGTATTCCTCCCGAGTTGTAGGTTTACCTATTGAATGATATATTTCTATGGTTATTTTCACATGTTGGAGCATGTCTCTAGCCTAAAAAAATATATATGTTATTGGAGGCATGTTGTCTCAATATTGTGGCTCTGATACCACTTGTGATGTTCCTTGCCCCCATAACTTGAAAATCACACGGTATATAGAAATATTAGCATGCAGGTTGGTGCAAGCTAATGATGGTCTCTCATGACGCGTTAGTGACAATGCAAACTTGTAAAAAAAACAATATGTTAACTTGGAGGGGTAATTCAAGGTACTCCACAATGAATTTGAATATGTTGTAAAAGATGAAATCTAGGAAAATGATTTAGCTTTCATAATATATAATTTCTATTTATTGAAATTGTGTATAACTAGGTGAAATTCAAGTTTTCCTATAATTGGTATGTTTTCTTTCATGCAAAATATAATGTATATGTTCATGTTAATGCTTTTTTTGAGTCCATAAATGATGGAGTTTGACTACAAAAATTTGTAGAATTGTAAAGGATACATTGTTTTTATGCAAAATTATTTCTTCAAAATTTATAATCTTAATTTTATATTTTTTTAATTATAAAAGTAATTATATTCTTGAAATTACAAGGCCTTCCAGTGCTACATAAAAGGGTCTTAACAATATCAAACATATGTGTGTGTGTGTGTGTCCATTGGATGTAGCTTGGGTGGTTGGAGCAATGAGTGTTACCCTCCCCACCCAGGTTCAATTCCTTGTAAGTGACATGTTGAGCCCTTAAATGGGAATATTTGATGATCTCATTGAGCCACCTTTGCAGCAACAATATCATGCCATCCCACATTCCTCTCATTCTACGGGGGGGGATTATATATTCACAATCTACACAATCGATTCTATATGTGTCTGTATTTTTAGGGACGACATATGTGTCTGGACAATAGAAACATAACCTAAAACATATAGATGTATAGAGTTAGTTTGAAAAATGGAAGCTTTTATGTATTTTCATCCCAAGCCAATAGGTTTGTCATCCCGAGCCTATATACAAGGAAACCAACTCAGCAAACGCGTAAGTTTCCCTCTTTTGTTAATTTGTATTCGAAAAGAATGTGTAGGCACTAAAAAATGTGGGTAGACTTATAACACGCATGCTTTGATAACACACATGCACTCCTATAATGTGCACGTGCTCCTATGGAGAAAGGTAGAGAGAGCGGGGGGATGGGGAAGAGTGAATGAGAGAGAGAGAGGGGGGGGTAAATAGGGAGGGGGGAGTGGAGTAGAGGGGCAGAGAGAGAGAGAGAGAGAGAGAGAGAGAGAGAGAGAGAGAGAGGGTGGAAGACAAAGGTAAAGTGATAGAGAGTGAAAGATGGGGAGAGAGAGAGTGGGGGGGTAGATAAGATAATATAAGATTATTTTATTAATTTCGTACAAGTGGCCACTAAAGGAGGTCAAAGGGACTGTTGATTACAATTATGTCAATACAAAGTGGAATCACTAAATTAGCTCTTATAACAAAGAGGATGTAGAAAAAAACTGAACTAAAACATGTAGAAGCAATCAGTAGGCTCTGAGATGGGAGGCCCCTTAGAAAGAAGTGTGAACAAAGAAATTCAATCCATGATATATATCTAAACAATTGCAATGAGTAATTCTATGCATGTCTCACGATATGTTGGATCCGTCTCCCCTAGAATACAAGGCAAAATGGAGGAAGATCAAGATATAGGGATGGATGGAAAACACGTCGAAAGAAGATATTGATGGCACACCATGTTGTTGCTTGGAGGAAGAGGTTCGTTGTTAGAGTCTTGATGATATTTATTGTCTACTAGTGTGAGATCTGGAATAGAAGCGTTGCTAAGATCTATGTGAAATGTGGGTGGTCCTTTAAGGTTGTACTGACCTGGGGTCAAGACTTGGGCCACTATCTGTCTATCTCATGGTGCCATGAATAGATGGGAGAACATAAAAAATGAATGCATATCTTACTAGAGGATGGTCTTTGAGGTGGATATATGGACTAAGAATGAATCCAAAAGGCCTCATGTAAGTAAAGAGCCAAACATCTCATATCTAGGAATCTAAATAATTGGAGAGAATCTAGGGTTCTCTGAATAAGCGATGGAACCTCCCTTTGATCTCATAGAAGATAGGGAAGTGGAAAATGGCATGCTCCTAAGTTTCAATCTATTGATAATGATAGAGCTGGAAAATACTATCCAATTGATCAATCTAGTGGGCGGCCTCTACCCAGAGCCTATGGGAGCCTACCCTAAACTGGCATAAAGGGATGTGAAGGGTGTGCATCCCGATGGTGATGGGTGTACTATAGACAGAAAATGAGTCCATATCTCAACTCCAAGAAGCGCTCAACATAGAAGGGCATATTTGGGTGTAATTGACCCTGAGGGTTAACCCAAGTGGTTTGAATAAACTGCCTATAAATGCCATCCATGATGATCTAGTTCAACTTTTGTCTTGTGTGGAGAAGGAGGCTAGGAGCATCTAGGGAATATTTTAATGGAGGGATTCGATCCTTTTGAATGACTACAGACTCCAAAAGAATAGTACGCCAAGAATAATATCTAAAGAATAGTACGCCAAGAATGGGTACCTATCTTGCCCCTTCACTGAGTCTGCAAAGATTTGAAATTGATGCAAAAAAGAGATCAAATTGAACATTGTTTCAAGCCGAAAGGGACATGTGCCAAACTTTTACAAGATGATGTACTCAGGGGATGCCTATTTGCATCTGATGATGTGTCGAAGGAGAAGGGTCTAGACCCTCTCAAGAGAGGCCCAGTCAGACTCTAATAGACTAGGCCTAGTCACACTCGAGGAAACTAGGCCCCCAAAACTATGAACCATGTAGCACAGTAGGTTGGATGAGGGGTTCCATGAGAGATATATTGGATGAGATGTCCTAAAAATGGTATTGCTAGCACTATCTGTCAATGAGGGATAAGGATCCATATCCCTTGTTGACTTGATACTAGAGGGCATGTCACAAACTAAAATAGGGTCCTAAGAACTACAGAGCAAGTATGTGTAGGTGATAACTATCTCAATCTCTTCCCCTCTGAAGAGGAAATGCAACTCTAAGAGGGTCTTCTTCATCCCATTGAAGATCATCACCTTGGTTCTACCTAAGGTTGATTGTCAATTGTCAAAGATCACATAAAAGAGAGAGGGAATCCAACTATCTTTGCAACCCTATTGGGGATGAGGATAGGAGAACCACATCATCTAGAAAATGTAGAATTGATATCAAGACCTTGTGAAGGAGGCATCCATTGTTGTCCTGAATATGCCATCATGGAGAAAATCCTCCAACTTCTCAATATAGATCCCAAATAATGTGGGGGACAGGGGAAACCTTGTTTGACCCTGATGGTACTTTGGATGAAGTCTGATATCCCTTGAACTATGTGGAGATGACCAAGAACCGAATTGTATAGCCATTGCTCATAACATTAGATGATTAGAAGGTTCCTTTATAACTTAAGGCCTAGAGTTTCTCCCTCTACCATGTTTAGTAACTTGAGTTTCATACCTAGTACTAAATGACTATTAATGGCACACTTCCCCCATGTAAATCCATATCTACGCTTATCAGGTCATGTGTGATGCTTTGAGGTGCTATTCTTATAAATAGATACCTAGAAGCTTGATTTAGGCCCCAAAGACTGATTTTCCTCCCCCAATCATATCAAAGGACATAAAATTTGTACCTAGTGTTGCCCCGGATATCCCCACTCATATATCCCAAATATTAGGACAAGGATACCCTAAGGAGGTGGTGCGTGGTGGTTGGAAGCATTGTGTTTGTCCCTGGATGACTAGAAGCTTCCTTTAGTGGCTAAGGCTTGGGTTTCCTCCCCTAACCATGTTAAGGCCATGAGACCCATATCTATTGCTTAGAAACTTCTAAAACTACTAATGGAGGCTAATGTACCCTTAGGAGGTCATGTGTGGTGCTTCAAAGCATTGTCCATTGCCCTTGATTTATCAAATATTTCTTTAGGGCCTAGGGCATGGGTTTCCTTCCTCAATAATGTCTAAATCGTTAAAACCCATGCCTACTAATCGAAACCACTTAATGGTATTAGTATCCCCAAGAATAGGACAAAGATACCATTGTTAATCCATGTGTATTTTTTCAAGGTATCCTTCTTGGCTCTAAACACCTTTAATCTTTCTTCAGGGACTAAGGCCCAAGATTCCTCCTTCAACCATCTCCAAGAATTTTAGATCCATATCTAGTGATGAAAAAATGCTAATAGAACCCATATCTAGGGCCTTGAGACACATACTTAGTCCTAAAAATGTCCTAATGGGACTAATATCCCTAGTCAGAAGCCAAAGATTCCATGGAAAGCTTAGTTGTTGTTGTTTAATGTGTTGTTATGGGACCTAGATGCCTAGATGATGCCTTCAGGGCCCAAGGCCTAAATTTTCTACGTAGACCATCTGAAAGGCCTTGAGATCCATATCTAGTGCTAAAGAATTTTTGATGATGATCATATCCCCACTTGAAATCCAAAGATCCCATTAAATGATGATCTATGATGCTTCTACATGTCATTCATGGACATTGAGCTCCATAAAATCTAGCTAATGATGCCCATATTTGAACTTGCATCCAAATGATACTCTTGTGAGCTCAAGTGTGGTGGATTAAGGTGTTTCTCCTGAAGTATGATGTCTAGAATCTTGATTTATATATTAAGGATGGTGTTACTCCCTTAAACATGTCTAAGGCCCCACAACCCATCAACCTTCTAGTGGTGCCTATATTATCACTCAAGGATAAATATCCTATGAAGAGGTCACATGTGGTAGCTCAAGGCCTTGTTCATGGCCCTTGATATTTAGAAGCTATCTTTTAGACCTAATACCCAAGTTTCATGAGCTGGCCTTGGTCTAGGCCTCATCATCAATACATAGTTCACAAAAAAAATAGACTGGTTCCAATATGCCCACTCAAAGGTGAAGGATCACCTTGGAAGGTCATGTGTGTTGGTTCTAAAAATTGTTATTGCCCTTGGATATTTTCAATATTCCTTTTGGGCCTAATGCCCATGTTCCTCCCTTGACCATGTTGTGGGCACCATGAACCATACCTTATGCTTGAAAATTTTAGTAATGGTGTCCATATCCCAAGTTGGAGGGAAAATATATCCTCGAGAGGTCATGTGTTTTAGTTCAAGTATTCATTCTTGGGCTTGGATTCATATAATATTCATTCAGGGCCTAAGGACCTATAACTAGTGCTCAAAACTTAATAATTTTGCTAATATGCCCACCAAAAGGACAAGGATATACTTGAGAGGTCATGTGTAGTGGATTGAGTCATCATTATTGAACTTGAATTCTTATAAGATTCATCTAGGGAATAAGTATTACATTTGCTCATTTAACCATATCCCCATGCCTAAGGATTATAGGCTCAAATCCAATATCCAAAACCTCCTAATGGGACCCATATCTATACTCAAGGGAAATGATAACCGTGATGGGTCCTATCTAGTGGTTTAAGGTTTTATTCATGACCATGGATGCTTATAAGCTTTCAGTAGGGTCTTATCCCTTTATTTCCTTCACCAACAATTTCAAAGCCCTTGAGACCCATACCTAGTACTCATAATCATCTAATGGCTCCCATATACCTAGTTGGAAGACAAGGATACACTTGGGAGATGCTAGTTCTATCTTAATTCATCGTTCATAACCCTAGATTACCTAAAGCTTCTTTTATGGTATAACTCTTACGATTCCTCCCCCAATAATTTTAAGGACCCCAAGGCCCATACCCGTTGACCCAAAAATCTATTTGGGTTCAACCTGATGTTTCAAATGTTAAATATTCCCGAGGGGTTTCTTCAAGTAACCTCACATACTCTAGTTCCAGTTAGAGAGGTGGTAGGAATCAGTTTCATTATGACTCTTTCCTCGTCAAAGAGTATCAGTGGGTCAGTTCTAGTGTGTTGGTCAGAGTTTAAAAGGGCATCTCAATGGTTAGGTGTCATAGTGGTTAGGTCTCCCACATCCATTAGAGGATAGTGAAGCTAAAAGTAGGCTTCATAAGTCTACATGATCTGGTTACTATCATCCCTAAGGACAATTTCTCAACATCCATCACCGACATAGTGTCTTTCAGTACCTCTCATGACCTCAGTTGGTCTCTTTCCCACCTCATATGGTTTTCCTCGAATCATTGTCTTTTGAGGCCATGGGGAGGCTACCCCATAATTATGTTTGAGTCTAGGAACACTTCCATATTGCATATTTATGGGTCTTGTACAGTCAGTTCATATTTCATGACACAGAAACATAGTTTGCAAAATTTTCAAAGTTGACCCCTTTCATTGGTCACTAAGAGGGGTCCATATGTGCCAGGTATTACACATATTTAAAATGATTTTTGTTTGATTTTCATAAATTTTGATTTGTGTATCCTATGTTTCTCATAACATTTCCAGTGAGCCCTCATGCGCTCAGTTTTGACTTCATATGCTCATTCAACAATGGTCACTAGTTGCATGTCTTTAAGAGGGCCAAAATCCATAGTTGTCACTTCTCGGTCACCTTGTGTTCTAATCCTAAACCAAATAAAAAACTAGAACAATTTCCAGTGTAGGGATGTTTGATACCTTTCCAGTGGTGTATCATATGCGTACGGTTTTGACTCTCGGTCATTAAGAATGAGCCTTCAAAAATAAGGACTATTTTCAAGTAGTGTTTTGGTCTCAGTAGTGAAAGGCTTAAAAAATTCTATTTATAGACGATGAAACAAAAATTTAGAGTTTCCATGTTTTAGTTGATCCCAAGATATTTTTGGTCATACATAATTTTCCTGATTTCAATATCGTATGACCTAGATACACCTCTCACAAGTTTCTGTATGGGTTATAAGGGCATGGACTAAGCAATTTGCATGGTAGAGTTTTAGGTCAGTAAGTGACACATGTCAGCCTCATATAAGTTTATTAATTGCATGTCAAAAGAGAATTCGTTGAGACCTTTCCAACAATCCTTCATTTTCCTCAAATAGATACTATATAGAGATAAGGAAACCTTGGCAGTAATTTTTCAAAATCCAGGTTACAGCTATCAAATTCTAGAATTTTGGATGCCCCAGGGGTTTTTGAGGGTGTTGAATCTATTTCTGTTAAAATTAAATATGCTAAGATATATAACATCAGTATTACATTCCATTTCACAACAATAGCATATACAGGATCACTGAAAGAACAACAAGCACAACATAAACACAAGAGACACAGATTTATCCTGGGAAACCCTCATGGGGTAAAAAACCCAGCAAAGCTTCCTCAATATAGATGACCAGCAAATACAAAGATGTAATCCCCAAACATGAGATCCTTCTCCTTCATAGCATATATCTCTCTCTCCTATGCACCAATCACAAGTGAGTGAATTTGAGTGTGAGTGTGTTAAATGAGGAACACACCTCCTCTATTTATACACTACTCCGACTTAACTTACTAACTAGGTCGGCCCCAACTTTAACCACTGGGGACTTAACACCCCATTACAATTGACTCTGGGATGACCCCACTAGGGAAGTCTAATAACCCAAGTTAACACATTCCGACGGAGGAATAAACATCTCTAGATATAAAATAAGGTCTTCACAGAGGAATGAAACATCTTCAGAATAATAAAGCACAAATATAATATTCTTAGAAGTTACAATATCTCAACACTCCCCCTTAACGAGAAGGATATTATAACAACATTTGTAGGAGCAAGGAGTCATCAAATACATGATACATGATACATCTATAAATCATTGGAATCTTTCTTCATACATCATCAGTATCTCAAACAGTTACTGGAACATCTTCAAGATCTTCAATACTGGAACATCAACATCTTCAGTACTGAGTCTTCATCTTCTGCAACACTCGAACAGCTACAGTAACATCATCATTTGGATCTCTCGATCAACATCATCAACATCTGTATCCTCTCCATCAATAACATCAACATATAGATCTCCCGATCAACATCATCAACATCTGGATCTCCCGATCAACAACATCATCTGGATCTCTCAATCAACAGCATCATCATCTGGATCTCTCGATCAACAACATCATCTGGATCTCTCGATCAATAGCATCAACATCTGGATCTTCTCGATCAACATCATCATCATAGTAGCATACTCTGCAATACACATGATCCAATTACAGGATGATCAATCCTGCTCACTTTAGGACATAAGTCCAAGGATGATACAATCCCGCTCACTTTAGGACATAAGTCCAATGATGATACAATCCTATCATGTGCATTTTGAACCAACCATTGAGGGACGATGCAGTCCTTTCACGTACATTTTTAACCAAACGACCAGGGACGATGTAGTCCTATCATGTACATTTTGAACCAAACGTTTAGGGAAGATGCAATCCTATCATGTACATTTTGAACCAAATGTTCAAGGACGATGCAGTCCTATCATGTACATTTTGAACCAAACGTTCAGGGATGATGCAGTCCCGATATGCTTACAAGATGATCAATCTTTCTCACTTTAAGACACCTCTCATGTCTAGGGACGATGCAATCCCGATCTACTTACAATATGATCAATCTTTATCACTTTAAGACACCTCAACATGTCTAGGGACGATGCAATCCCAGCCACAGTGCCAGTCCTTTTCCATACTGGATGTGACCTAGATTAAATCTAGGATTTTACCACTTGTGAGTGATCACCTACTGCTGCACTGAGCAGTCCAGGAGCGGACATTACATCATTACAGGACCTACAAATGATCACTTGCTTCTACATTGAGCAGTCTAGGAGCACACATTACATCATTCCAGTCAACCACAGAGCCAATACTATTTCAACTGGGGTGTGACCATTTACAACCACAAAGCCAATACTATTTCAACTGGGGTGTGACCTAGATCAAATCTAGGATTTACAACCTGTGAATGATCACTTGCTAATCCAAGAGTGAACATTACATCATTATAGGTTTTGTGAATGATCACCTACTACTATGCTGAGCAGTCCAGGAGTGCACATTACATCATTCACCAACAACTTTCTCGAAGACAAGAGTCTACAGATCAATTCAGGGACCGAAGTACAGGGATGATACAATCCCTCTCATCTACTAGGGACCATTCATCGACCTCATCGTCAGTACAGGTATCCTCATCATCGACCTCATCATCGGAACATGTATCCTCATCATCGATACAAGTATCCATATCATCGATACAGGTATCCTCATCATAGATACAAGTATACTCATCATCGATACAAGTATCCTCATCATCGATACAGTATCCCCATCATCGATACAAGTATCCTCATCATCGATACAGTATCTCCATCATCGATATAGTCTCCACATCATCATCGACCATATCACTCCCCCTTTCGAGGCCCGGGTCCTTCTGAACGACACTAAGCTTGTCTCGGAAATATTCGAACTTTACTCGAGACAGAGGTTTGGTCAATATATCAGCAACTTGTTCATCAGTGCTCACATACTCGAGCTTGATAGCTTCTTTCTGCACCATATCCCATATATAAAAATATCGGATCTCTCTGTGCTTTGACTTATCATGGAACACTGGATTCTCTATCATCTTGATACAACTCTGGTTGTCACATAGGATCATAGTGGGGTCCATCTCTAAGTCAAACAATCTTGATAACAACTTCCGAAACCATATCGCTTCACATCTAGCAGAGCAATCAACTATATATTCCGCTTCAGCTGTGTTGAGAGCCACACTAGACTGCTTCCTGCTAAACCACGAGATCATGGCAGATCCCAGAGAATAACATCCGCCCAATGTGCTCTTCCTGTCTGATACACTTCCTACCGAAGCAGCATCTGTGTAGCCATACAATCTGAAGTCATGATCTCCAAGATAACATAGAACAAAGTCTACCGTACCCTTTAGGTACCTCATCACATGCTTTGCAGCTATTAGGTGAACACACCTAGGTTCCACTAGATACTGACTCAAGGTGTTCACAGCAAAGCATATATCTGGCCTTGTATTCGTCAAATACATCAATGACCCAATAATCTATCTGTACAGAGTTACATCCACTAACTCTGATGAGTCATCAACTAACAACTTCAAGTTGGAATCCATGGGAGAGGTCATGTCCTTACATTCCAACATATCAAATCTTTTCAACATTTCCACAGCATACTTTCTCTGTTTGAGAAAGATTCCTTCTGGGCCTTGCCATACTTCCAGACCTAGGAAGTAATGCATCAATTTGAGATCTTTCATCTCAAATTCTCTAGCTAGCTTCTTCTTGCTCTTCATGATATGTTCCTCATTCTTTGTCAGAAAGAGATCATCCACATACAATAATAGTATGACAGGTTCATCATCCATAACCTTAAGGTAAAGGTTAGGATCAACTTTACTTTTGGTAAATCCCGAGGTTGTCAAAAAGCTATCAATTTTCCCTCCATGACTGAACATCATTCACACTCTGCATTGAGTGATCTTCTGCATATCTATCCATGCCATCTCTCGTCAGATGGGTCTACTCATATGAGCCTCAAGATCATTCGAACTCTGTGGTGAGTTCCTTCTTGCATCCATATAAGAAAAGAATGTCATCTGTATATAGACATCATCTTCAACCTTGTAGCAAAGGTTGAAATCCACATCACCCATAGTGATCATTAAGCTCATCAAATGACTATCCATCCTGGGTATCTGTATAGAGCTTTTTTCAATTGAATCCTGAGCGTTTTCTCGATTCGTACTTCTTATTCAATTACACTATTACGAGAATGGTATTATATAGCCACTTGGAGCAAACATCTCGTCATGATCCTCTTCCTCTTTCTAAGAGAATCTTCTAGCCACAATCCTTCTATAGTATGTTTGATTTGTAGGTCTTCTTGTTAAAAATCCATCACTTGTTCGGTGTTCATCATTCTTCATGATCTTTCCTACAAATCAAAGTTAATTACATGATTAGTAATACTTTATAATCATCAAATCATGTTGACATTTCAATGATAACCTATTATGCATACTGATATGATTCACATAGTCAAGCAACTATCTTTACCAATACTTTGGCACAACACTTTTCCATATCCTATATGCATACAGTGGTTATCTAGATGCCTTCTATCTCTACCAGAACATACTATCGAGAGCATGCACAGTTCTCAACATGTCAGCAAAGGGGTTTCATTCTAGACAAGCAACAATGAAATGTTTGTCCAAATTACCCATCATATGCATATTAGTAGTATACTATTCAATGTTATATGAATGCTCATGATATATTCTAGGAATACAAATATGCATGCAACTATTATGAGCAATATCATTAACTATTTAGAGATTCAAATAACAACTCAAATACTTATCTTTTATGTTGTGTGGTTTCCTCCCGCTTGATCTCTATTTTATGATAGCATCATTATATGCCTTTGAACTTCTATCCATTCTGTACCACTATGCATGCTTAAGTGTGCACTAGTGTCATCGTCATGATCTCATATATAATCATACATTCATTAGCATAATCTCAATACTATCAAAACATTATGTATGGTCATGATCATTTCATACACAGGTATACTTACCTAAGATCCTAACACAAAGTAGGATTCTATCTTGATATAGGAAAACATCCCTCGATTATTATACCCAAACAATATCTTCTTTGTTCTCTTCAATGATTTAGAGACCTTGTGCTAGAACCTGCATTATTATCTCATAAGTTAAGCATAGCAGAAAAAAGTCATACCTACCTCGTAAGTAGAGCTTCTATGTGATCAAAGACTATGGATGAGTCTTTGTCTTCATGTCATCGTGGTCATAGAACTCGATTTGTCTTTCTTGATGTACCTTTCATGTTAGCAGACAACATCATCCTCATACAACACCACAGGTGCATTAGTACAATCATAAGTGTCATAAACCTAATCAATGAATGTATTCTATCACTCAAATGCATTCATTATCAAACAATCATAATTGTACTAACCACAATAACATGAAGACAAACATATTATGAACTTAATCAAGAATCAAATTTCAAAACATACCTGTGTCTTCTCAAGTCATACCTAACGAGTAGTCTTCTCTATAGGGGCAAAACCCTAACCATCCAAGGTAGATTACTTATAAAACATCTTGTATAGGTTCATGGTGCTAGGATGATATAATATCGGTGCCATTTAAACCTTCTTCATCGCTGCCCTACGAGTCTCCCAACTTTGCTAGGGTTTCTTCTTACCTGGAAACCCTAATCTTCAATCTCCTTCCTCCCACAACAATTTGATGGAGGATTAATATCTATGATAAATGGATTCCAAATCCATTAACAAAGCTTTCAATGTTGTATCAGGTGTCTCCAACGTTGTATCAGGTCCTTCTAGACCTAAAAACTGAAAACCCTAAGTGAGAGATTCTTCCTCCTCTTCTTAGATTTCCTCCGTTGAGACAATTCAGATGTGTCGTATTGTTTCTGGTGTATCTCTGCAATTTCGGATCTGCAAGGTCTGAAACTTCGGACTGTGGTATCCTGACCTGTCATATTTCCAACCCCATAGGTCTAAGATTTAATGGATTCTCTGAGAGAGAGTTATTCCAAATGTCGCAACGTGACCTGTTTATGGGATGAAACAGTACAACGAACTTGTGCAGAGTGCCATGTGTCACTGTTTCAACTTCGGCCTCTAAAAAGAGAACCTGTCAAACTAAAGTCCGTGCCCTAACTTCTACTTTTTATAGAATTTCATTTTGAGCTTCCTATCCCGAGATATGACCTTTTTCCCTAGGTCACCTCTTTAGGATTGCATTCTAGAAGAGGCAGAAACCCTAACTTGTACTGATCATAAATCACAAAGTAGAATGAATCGGAGGCTGATATTTGGATACAAGGTACAGAGGGATGTCATATTCGTCTTGTAGAAGTTTCAGAGCCTGAATTTTCGCTAAAATGAAGTTATAACGAAAGTGCCACAATGACTAGTTTTTGCTATATAAAACCCTAACTTTCAAATTGTCGCAAGTGAAGCAAGTGTCATAAGTTCCATACATTGCCTTCCTTCAGGCTAGCTCTGATGCTATGTTAAAATTCAATATGCTAAGATAGATAATATCAGTATTACATTCCATTTCTCAACAATAGCATATACAGGATAATTGAAAGAACAACAAGCCCAACATAAACACAAGAGACACAGATTTATCCTGGGAAACCCTCATGGGGTAAAAAATCCAGCAAAGCTTCCTCAATATAGATGACCAACAAATACAAAGATGTAATCCCCAAACATGAGCTCCTTCTCCTTCATAGAATATCTCTCTCTCTTCTATGCGCCAATCACAAGTGAGTGAATGTGAGTGTGTTAAATGAGGAACACACCTCCTCTATTTATACACTACTCCGACTTAACTTACTAACTAGGTCGGTCCCAACTTTAACCACTGGGGACTTAACATCCCATTACAATTGACTCTGGATTGACCTCACTAGGGAAGTCTAATAACCCAAGTTACCACATTCCGACGGAGGAATAAACATCTCTGGATATACAATAAGGTCTTCACGGAGGAATGAAACATCTCCAGAATAATAAAGTACAAATATAATATTCTTAGAAGTTACAATATCTCAACAATTTCTACCATCAAAATCCCGATAAAACACAACTAAATTTTAATTTTACAAAATAAAAAAAATATTGGATTCTAGCTAAAAATGGCCATCGAATCCAAATTGTCGAATTTCTAGACATATCGAAACAAAACCCCAAAATTGCTTTTTACCTCTTGTCTCATATTACATTGAGAAGTTTCCCTCTTCAAACAAGTAAGTACCACAATTTTGAAGTGCTACTTTAATTTCCTCTAGATTGAAGAATGCTTCAAAATTGCATGAGTGGATTAGTTGTTGCTGAGTTAAAAGAATGGTTTTGAGATTGTTGGGCATGAATGATAATAGTGCTGGTGTTTTTTGTTTAATTTTAATAGACTTGAATATTTGAGAGGAGGGGGTTTGAACCGGCCGCTTCCCCTTTCATTTCTTACACTTTTCAAATTAAAAGGCTTAGGCCCAAACCACAACCCTCCTCTAAGCACAAACCCAAATTAAACTTGGATGTACACTTTGGTCACACGATCGAAACCCTCCAATGTTTGTCAGCCCTCTCCCATAGCAATCTCCGTCGCAGTACCAACACTCAACCTCCAACCGCCGCCCAAACTCACCGCCATCTCTCCTAATGGGCTGCCATCTCCCCTAATGGGCTGCCATCTCCATTCGCAATGCCGACGCGGCTCCCCACTCCACCATCGTCGAGTTGAAGACTTGGAATTAAAAAACCATCGTCGAGTTGAAGACTTGGAATTAAAAATCATAATATACCATTTAAACAAAGTTTCATAGATAAATCGAGATTCATTTTTCACACCACTATGGAAGTAACCATAAGTTTTTGGGCCAATGGTTTACTTCTAGGGTTACAAATTTAACAATTTTATATGGTGGGTGGACAATTACCAAAGCTTAACAGATGGCTTAAAATCTAATTGCAAAGCTCTAGTAGTGGGTTAACATACCAAAGTTTCATGTTTGTACTGTTTGATGTGGTTGGTGGTAGATTCTTTTGAAAATTGATATTTCTATTATGGATTTTATATAGTATATGGATGGAGTGGATTATATTTCAACATTAATTTTATTATATAGTTTTTAATATGTGCTTTTTGAAAGCTCATTTGATTTTATGTATATTATTTTATATACTATATAAATTTAATTCATATATTATATACAATATATTCATATATATTATAAAATAAATAAATAATAAATAGTATATGTTCGAAATTTAATTTTATTACCATAATGTTATTAATATAATTAATACGATATTTCTTTCATTTGGTGGTGAAATTTCGATTAAAGATAGTCAAAACAGCTGGGACAGAGAGCACTTTGATGCTACAACAATAGAACTCAAGAATCCAACCTAGATTTCCTCAGAAAGTTCTGGGAGTAAAAATGGCTCTTTGTGGACTTGAAGACTAGTGCCAAGTGAAGGCCTAATGGGAGGCCTTCGGTGGGGAGAATTTTCCATTTATGGAAGAAACCCATTTCAACTACAACCCCACAGTCATGTAGCAGCCTATTCATTTCAGAATTTGGTTTGGATTTCGATTTTGGTTGGTTTATGCCCCAGATGAGCTCTTTCCAGAGGTCAAATCTCACTCATCCGAAGCTTGATTTGTACCAAATGAAAGGCAATTAGAGAATAATAAACAATAGATTGTTGTAGATGCATAAATTTTCAGTTTGGAGGCTGTTAAATTGGGGGGATCAGCCACTCAATTTTCATGTCCTTAGCCTCATTGTGCTAAATTGGCCTTGAATCAAAGCCAT
Source organism: Larix kaempferi (assembly GCA_027924585.1). Lineage (NCBI taxonomy): Eukaryota > Viridiplantae > Streptophyta > Pinopsida > Pinales > Pinaceae > Larix > Larix kaempferi. The sequence continues at coordinate 16,850,646 of BSBM01000073.1, forward strand.
TGCTCAACAAGGCTTGGAGAAGCAGTGTTGGTGAAATTATATGGTTATTAATTTCCTAATATTGAATTGTTGACCTGGAATGTAAACTTGTGACAGATGGACACTATCTGTGGAGAGCTAGACAATCAAGGAGTTAACTGCACGTTTTAACTAAGCTTTAAATCAAAACCTAATGCTTCAAAAAGGAAATTCATCCACACAACATAATTCAAAATGTAGATCAAAGTATAAGATGCATTCAATCCAAGTGATCATTGGCAAATGTCTAGGTACTGATAATTTTGTTGCAGTTATACTGCTTACCAATTCAGAGCTTCGTTGATCAAATGGGAAATCTTATGACTTTGAGAGAAAGAACTCAGATGAAATGAACTGATAATTTCAATTATGTTGATTGTAACTGATCTCGACCAAGTGTAGGTACTACTAATATTATACAGACAAGTACTCTACTCAGCAGTACAATTCTAGGTGTATTGTCAAGTTCTCTTGTTCGAAATAAAACTCAACCCAATGCAAAAGCTTAAAACTGGGAGCTGAAAGAGAATTTAAATTACCCTAAGATCAGTTCTAGGAGATGCCAACAAGATTCATATCAAACTAGTGTGCACACAACCTACTGTTATAATTCCACACCTAATGACCAAACGAGTTACAAGATTTTATCCATTCTGTGATAAAATCAACTTGAGAATTATGGCAAACCAAATCACACTCTTTAAATAAACTTACTGCAATCAATGTAAGATCTAATTAGCAACACAAAATAAATATACTTACATAAAACCACAACTAGTAGTGTTGTATCTTTTGAAGGGGGGCCTTCCTTCACAAGTTACAGACTACAAAGTCATAGATAATTAAAGGTTCAGAGCATCAAAGCATCATAGGACCATTAAACATTAGATGAAAGCAAAATATGAGCAACAATATTCTGGTTCTTTTATATTATTGTCCCATCCATACAAATTGCACACATGGTATTTATACAGGTAGCGTTTTTCCAATAAAAGACTGGGCGTTACAGGCTTCTCAGCCATTACACATAATTCAGAATATATAATGGAAAAATGACCTATCCAACTAAAATGAGAGATCTTAGGAAGAAATACAAATCCATTCTACATTAGGATTGTGATGGATCTGTCAAGATCCGAAGGATCGACAGATCTATAATTTCGGGAAAAGGTACATTTGACTGAGGCCATAACTAATCTTTAATCAATGTGATTAATGTGCGTTGTTGTAACAAAATATTCAAAATCATGAGGAATGGAAGCTATTCGACACGTCACTAAATAAAACCCATGTGCTCGTTTTGGATTCCCATGGCCGCAGGTAGCTCAACTGATTGGATTTACAAGTTTTCCCCAAAACTTGTAAAAACTGCAAAACTTGTAATAATTGAATAAAACTTGTAACCACGGGAAATACTTGTAAATACTGAAAAGTCCTGAAAAATATCAACAAGCTATAAACTGCTATTATTGCCAAAAGTGGTAATCAAATCATACTTAATTATGCAAATGTCAAGAATGAACAAAAATATGATTTCACATACCTCAAGAGGATAAGAGTATGGGTTTACAGGTTTATGGTGGAAAAAAGGTGCATATTAATAGGAAAAGGAATAATTTTTCCTTTCCAAATAATCAGAACCATTGTTCAAAACAAGCCAATTTAGGGCCCTGACAAGCAGTATAGGTAGAAAGTGGGGCATAAAAGCATATATACAAAGTGCCCGAACAATGGGAATTTCCTTTATATTCACTACTAGTTCCAAACTCCCCTTCCCTCCAAAGCAAACCATATTTCCCCCACTCCTTGGGTTATCATTCGTGGTTCATTCGATAACCATGGATGGCCTCTTGACACCTAAACCTCAACTAAGAATACAACAAAAGAGTGACCATCCAACAATGATACCATGTGGACTCAAAATCCCAAGTCAAATCATGATGACATGGCAATTTCTTGTCATTTTCTCCCAAAGACTTTTGTCAAGCCATATTTTCTTGGAAAATGTATTTATTTTTCATGAATTAAATATTTTAATTGAATCACAAATCAAATCATATTTGATTTAATTTTGGAAAAAGAAAAAAAGTTTAGGGTGGTCCACTTGTCACTTTTCCAAAAGTGACAAGTGTTTTATGACCTAAACCTAGCCTTCCTCCTTTATTATAAATAAGAGGAAAACATTTGTAATCTGGAGAACTTGTGAATATAGCATCTAAGCTCTGTTGGTTTTTATTGGGATTCTTAAGTGTGATTGTTACTTACTTGTTCTCGCTTGTTTAAATGTTGGGAATGCATACTTGCTTGTTAAGGGTTGAGGGGTAGTAGTAGTAGTTGTATAGGCTGTCTAACTCAATATGGGATTTCTTAGATAGGTTTCTTGTTGTTTCTTCCTTAGGTTTAATATGTTGGTTTTGTCTACTAGCAATTGTTTCTTTCCATATATATGAGTTTTTGTGCAGGTTTTTTTGAAGGAAAGGTACTTATGTGTTCTGTTTGGTAGCTCAGAGGTCTAGGAGCCCAAAAGAACATCCCTTAAGGACCCCCTTTCTTTGCTAATTGGAGTGATTTTTATCCTTTCCATTTTCTCTTCTTTTCCCTTCTTTTTCCTTGTTCTATATCACTTTCCTATATAGGTAAACTAACAATTTTGGCCTGACTACCCTTTTGGAACATCCACCTGTTGTTTATTTTCTCACTGCTGCATGCTTGTATTCTATTAAGTTTTGAGCGTTTTGTTTACTCAAATATGTTACAAATTTGTAGATTTGCTTGGAAATTCACCCGGTTTCCCTAGTTTCTTCCCTTAAGTGGCAAGGAACCATCCAATTACCTATTTGAGGAAAAGGAGGTAACATGATACTAAGCAAAAAAATACCTTACAACCATGTAGAAAAAAACCCTTTTGTCGCTCCATTTTTCTAGTTTATTTTGTTTGGTTAAGTTAGAAAATATCCATTACACACCCCACAGTTGTTTCAACTTTTTATTACAAAAAATCACATGCTTGTACATGTTTGATTTTAGCCTTTTAATTTTCAAAAATAGTATTCCTGTTAGATATCATTCACATTTCATTTCACGAATATAAAATTTTATTTCCAACCCTCTAAACAAGGAACTGATTGTGGAAGCTATGCTCACCCAAAAAAGACTTCAATTTCATTCCATGGGTTGTTGGGACTATTTAACACATCATTAGTTACATGAAACCCAAGTTGAAGGCTTAAGGTTCATAACCAAAATATTTGGTGATGGGTTCTCCCTACCGTCATACCTATTGAGTTTAATGTTAAGTTCAGTAGGGAGGGTGAACCAACACTGTTTGTATATATATTTTATCATTGATTTCTCATTTCCAGGTCCCTAAAGGGGACCACACAAAATACAAAAAAACATGCCATAAAACATCCAAACACATAGAAAGCATAGGGATAAATTCCCCTGAACAAAACTATCAATGCAACAAGGAAAACCTATGTATTTATCTATATGTTTGTAAGTACTAATATATATATATATATATATATATATATATATATATATATATACCTTCTTTCATCTAAGTAGGATTTTAGACTTGAAAGTGCTAGTACGGAGATTGGACCAATCCCTCATTTCTCTAAATTGTATGAGTTCCTCATGTTTTAAACCATATTGTTCACCAACACACTCTATTAATACCAAGTGAATTAAAATTCGAGAAGGTGACACTAATTAGGAGGACGTTCATAATGGTATGGTATCCTTGAATGTTGATTCAATAAGATAAAATATCATAAAATTTGCATAGTTAAGGATCCAACCTTTCATTAGTCTACCTAACATCAATATGATACATTAGAACAACTAAGCTAATACTTGTCCCTAAGTTGTTACATTCATAATTTTAGTTTCAAAGCTCTTAATTTAACCAAAATTCTTGTTGAAAACTCTATGAAGTCTTTTCTTCAAATATGGTTAATTTCAACCACTGCAATATTTTTAGTAAGATTGTTCTAACCATCTTGTTGGCTAGTTATAATTTCCAAATTCATTTATTTCAACTCAGCCCATTTCGTTTCTGGATGAATTTGGGCTTATTTTCAAGTTGAATTTGGCCTAGATAGCTTGTTGCCCATATCTTGTTTTTGCTTCCCATAATTTCCATCCATATTAACAACACGGTTGATGTTGTTGGGTACCCCATTTTGAAAAACATTCACTAGAAAATTGTAAATTCATCTCAATAGTTAAGTTGTTCTACATCTGATGGACCTCGGGAGTCAATCTATCCCAATTTATGAGCCCAAAATATAGAGATCAACTTGTTTTGAGATTTTATTAGTTTGTTGGTCTACAAATTCATTGAACTAATCTTTCACAATCACACCCTAGTTTAACACATCTTTCCCATTAGAGCCCTCTAGGAAGATGAGGGAGGAAAATTCCCGAGCAACATGTTCCTAAGGGAGATTTCATGCAAGTTTATCTCCTCTCTTTCTTCCCATTTTACCACCTCAAAAATAAGAGAATCCAAGGTGAAAGTAGCATTTATCTCTCGACAGGATACTAAAGAGGATATAATCAGCTCCATGGATGGATAGGTGGAATTCGTCTCAACGGATAGATTTTTCTTATAACAATACCTTGTGCTTAATAATTTCATAATTCCATTGATATCCACACTTAGAGGCTAAGGATAACCTTGGGGGGAAATATATATATATATATATATATATATATATATATATATATATATATATATATATATATATATATATATAGAGAGAGAGAGAGAGAGAGAGAGAGAGAGAGAGAGAGAGAGAGTCGTGTAAGGAAAAAGGGGAGAGATAGAAAGGGGGGAGGGATAGAGAGGGGGGATGCCTTAAGAGCACGTGTGCACTCCTATTGAGGGATACCTATGCTACATTTATTTTCAGCATTTATTGAGAAGAACGTTTATGAAAAACAACATGTGTGTGATGTTAATAACACATGCATGCTTTTAATTTTCCTAAAAAAAATCATGCTTGCCACTCACCCTACATCCAAACAACAACTGAATATTCAAACATATGCAATAACAAGAACAACAAACACCTTGGAATGAATATTAGTGTAATTGGAAAGCATGTGTTTGTCGTATTATGTTATTGGGAAGCAAGTTTTTCTATTCTTATATAATTAGAAGATAAATTTTGTGTATTTTGAAGACATTTAATTTTTAAATTGAAAGACAATTATGCCACTCACCCTACATCCAAACAACAATTGAATATTCAAACATATGCAACAACAACAACAACAAACACCTTGGAATGAATTTTAGTGTAATTGGAAAGCATGCGTTTGTCTTATTATGTTATTGGGAAGCAAGTTTTTGTATTCTTATATAATTAGAAGATAAATTTTGTGTAATTGGAAGACATTTAATTTTGAAATTGAAAGACAACTATTGTCCTGCTATGTATTTGCAAGACAATTTGTGAAATTCAGAGACAATTGTTTTTTTGTTGTATATTTGAAAGACAAGACTTTTCTTATTTTGTAATTGGAATACAATCTTTGTCTTCATGTGTAATTGGAAGAACAATTTCTACATTTTTTTGTAATTGGAAGATAATGTCAAGTTTCCTTGTAATTGTAATCTCTTTAAACATGGAGAACCATCATAATCGAAAAATAAAGTGGTCAAGGAAAAAGCAACCCATAGAAAAGGCCAATGAAGTAATGGAAAATGAAATTCAGGTTGAGTATGGAAAAACAAAGGCTTTTAGCAAAGGAGAATCCAAATTCTAGCACAACAAATGAACCTTCAATGAATATTCCATCAGGACAAGTTGTTTTCGATGACCATATGATAATAGATTTACTTGGAGATGATTATACCATGGATGAAATTAGAGAGGAAACCAGTGCACTACATCATGATGAATAAGTTCCCGTGGTGCAACTTGTTGTTCGAAAATATGACATTTCATAAACAACCCATGAATAAGTCTAGACTCGTTTCAATATTATAACTACACAACATAGAGATCAAGAGTTCCAAAACAAAGGTCCATACCCCCTACCTAGATTGGACAGTGTGCATCAGAAAAATTCTAAATCCATTTAGGTGGTTGAAAGTGTTATAGCACCACTTGAATGTAAGTTACCTAACCAAACTATTCGTTACCAATCTTCTAAAATTATTAAAGAATATTTTGAACCAAAATCTAATGTAGCTAAATGTCAATTTTTTCTGTGTTTGTTAAAATCTAGGAGTTTGAATGTTGTTAAAAGAATTTTAGGCATTACAATAGTTATAAGTCCAGAAGCAAGTAATCATATTTTTATAAGCCTTGTCGATGCTTTTAAAAAAATGGCTAGAAAATGCACTCGGAAGACCGCAATGCAACCCAACATGTCTTGTCACAATCAATTGGTAGAAAGGTAACAAAAAAATGATGTCTAATAAAAGAAACATCCCATATCATTAAATGCAGTGTGAAAACCCTTATAAAGTATTCTATTAGACGAGATAGCCCTGACATAGGTGGTGAAATAGTATATGGGCCTTCGTTAGTAGGCTACCCTACTTTGATATGAAGTTAATTGAAGCAATTAAGGGACTAGTGCAAGATTTCTTGCATGAAAACACTAGAGCTTCTTCCAACCAAAAAGATGTACTAAAATTGAGAAGGGGTTCAAGGGACCATGAACCCCACATCAAACTCTTTCTTGACATGACACATAAAAAATTGTATGAGATATTCAAGAATGAATATAGTGAAATTAACTTGGGCCAAATATATTTCGAGAAATGCAATCCATGGTATGTTATAATAAACACAATGCATAATGGATGTTGTTATTGATGCCACATTGAATATGGTTATTATTATGAAGTGTGCGCGCACCCACACACACACACACAAAACACCATTGTGCATTAATGCTCAACTATATTTCAACCAACATAATCTAGAGAATCTATTCATATATTTCGTGTACAAGGCTAGAAGGATGCACATTTAAAAAAAAATTGCTTAGATGGAACATGCCCTAGGTGCATTGGAATGACATTATTGGGCAAATCCATCCATGTGAGCAATGAGTATGAACTTGGGAAGTAGGAGGTTAAGTTGAAATGATTCAAATATGTCATGTATGATACTAATGGAGGGAATGAAAGAAAAAAGATACAAATGGTCACTTCCCAGGTTAGTAATGAGTACTTAAATAGTATTTTTTTTCTTTTGGATTGCACTTTAAGATTTAAAAATATATTAATATGTTTTTATTGTTGTTATACTAGGTATGAGTATGTTCCTTCATGATGGAATTCTTCAAAAATACCCAACAATATGTTCATCATGTCCATGTGGCTTGATGGTAGGATGAGCATTTTAGAATATGCAGGGATATGTTTCCCATTGGTACTATCCTATCGGTAGTTGATTTTGTTGAGAAATATACCCTTCAACTAAAAAATGATATTGAAAGCCAATATTATCACTCAGGGCAGGTCAACATAATGGACCATATTACATATAGGAACGAGGCAGATAATAGTGAATACAACATGGTTATAATGAAGGAGTATCACTTCTACATAAGTGATGATAGGTGCCATGACTTAGCTTTTGTATAACACTTATTTTAGTTGTTCTACAATCACTTGAAGTATGATCGTATACATATGGATCAATGTTAGATTTGAATTGATGGTTGTGCGGGAAAATTCAGAAATGCACGCATATTTCAATGGTTGTGGATAATCCACTAAAAAATCAAGGTACCACATATTTGGAACTATTCTAAGACTAGAAACAAAAAAGGGGAGCATGATCGAGTATGTATGTGCATCAAAACTGCATTACATAGGAAAGAAATGAATTTCACAATATTTCCCTCATTCGAGATGCAAAGACCATTGTTGAATGGTGTTCTTCAGTTATGGGGGAGGGAGAAAGAAGGTGAGAGGACCAATCAACCATGAAAACAAATTTACATAGATATTTTTGGGAGGTTCTCTATGTAGATCAATTGTAGTTATATGAATGCAAAAGGATCACTCAAGCTTTTCATTTAGTTAGAACAACATAAACTGTTATATTTTAAATGTGGACAAGAAAACTCTCTTGCTTCTTGGCTCCATGTAGTAGCAATGAACGGGACAATTATGAATCCATGAAATAGGTTGATAGGTGGGATCATGTATCACTCCCCATTGGTCGGCGTATAATTACATAATTATCCCAGTTCAAGGAGGACCAATCAAGTATTTCACTAGATTATGATCACATCACAGATCTCGTACAAGCAGGTTCGGTAAATATTTTATTAACTACCATGAATGCATTGTATGCTTTGTTTAATTAGTGGAATGACATGTTGGTACTCTAATTTTTGCAGGGCACATATATGTAGTGGTTTCACCAAAAGGTAATGAATGGGGCACTAAAAATTGATTGACACATTTCTTAGAGGGAAAGTAGATCCTTAATGTCTCATTAATGGAATTTGAATGAATTAATTTTCTGAATGGATTGATGGTTATTAAAGGAGAATATCTGACACAGGATAAAATAAAATAGAAGAAGAAAAGGGTATGTATTTGAAGATTATAGACCAGTTCATTTTGTATACCACTATACAAACATAGTTGTTGGTACAAACCTACAACTACATACAATGCGAAGGAAGAACTCATCAAAGGTACAATACTTCTTTCCTTACTTTGAGCATGATAATTTAACGGAGAGAATTAGTATTAGAAGTGATGTTGATGATTTACTTGAATGAGCATAGGTAGGTAGTTAGGTATGTGGTATGCTTGTTAATTTTGTTCTATTTCGAGGTATGTGTGTTGTTTGATTTTTTCAACATTATGTTCTATATTGAGGTATGTGGATTATTATGATATTACTTTCAATGCATGTATTTACATATGACTATGATTTTTTCTAGTGCATGGGTCTGACACTATTTCCCTTCTCTATCCCCAGGTAATAGGAACCTTCATAGGATCATGAGGGCCTCTCAACAAGAACCTCGGTGTTTTTCAACACCACAAGTCAAAGTCTGAAAGTTTAAATTCCATTTTTTCACATTTTCAAGGGTATTTGGATTCTTGTGTCCCATGAGGTCCATTTATTGATTTATCCATTTACTTTTGTTTCATAGCTAGTCAAGTTAAGTAGGAAAGCTAAAAATAAGTCTAGTACATTAACATAGGTAAATCCTTATTGTAACGCCCCCCTCATCCAATTCGACCATCGGAAGGGGACGTTGGACAAACCTGGGCTCTCAGATTTCTCCCTAGATTCATAATACGAATTTCACAAATAAAATGTGTTCATAAATGAAAATAAACAAGCACTGCGGAATTTAAAATCCATCCACACAAATCTAGCGTGCAAATACAAGCATAAACATTACATGTATGAAATAAAAACACTTCTTAATCAAATGCATACGAATACTTATCTTTATCCAACCCATATCCAATCAATTGGCTGTGTAAGAGCGCTTTTCCACCCAACCATAAGCACTCTGTCCAACATATACTCTTTTTGTTGCTGAGAGGCCACCCCCAAGCTGGGATATGAGTCCACCAGGGCGAAGGAAACACCTACATGATTCTATCTCTCATCCCATAACCCATTCTTCTCTCTGTTCTTAGCCAAATGCTCATACAAAGCTCTATAGGGGTCTCACTCATCCCTCACAGCCTTGGATTCCATGATACCTTCCCCACACAACACCCTTCTAGCTTAGGCATCCCCTTCACAGATACACGATTCTCTTGGGAGATCCATCTTGTTGGGTGCTTCAAGTGTGTGCATAGAAGAAGTCTAACCTAGTATTGAATGCTATAGAACCACCTACAGGCTCAATTTGTGGCTTCTCAAGCACCTACGAGCAGCAGAACTCAAATGTAAGGGTTACTAGCTTTCCCAACCTCTCTGCTCACCTAAAACCAATAATACCCACTTCTCAATCTATAGCATGGTCTCCAAATTCAAATTTCTGAGTTCAAAACAACATGGTAAGTTCATGGACAGCAATGGAGAGCTCTACATCTTCTAAACCTACGTGAAATAATGAGAGAAAATGAGGATTGACTCCAAAGGGTATGAGAAAATGGTGAAAAGACAACTAACATAACTTCTGGAAGTAGAAGAAAGGAATCCTGGAAGCTGCAGATTGAATTCTGTCATGATAGAACTGTCACAAAAGTGCAACCAATCTCATGCTTCAATAACTACATGAGGTGAATTTTCCCACCACCCACACACATGCATTAATGATTGGAAAATGGTCCAAAAAATGAGATAATTGGCTTATTCTCATCACATGACATAATTTAGGTGAGTTCTAAGGTTGACACTTAGCAGCAAGGATTTAGTCACCCATGGACCCCCCCTTTCCTCTTCCCCTCTAGTGGAATCATAGCCCCTTTGGTACTCTTTACACAACCATTGTTGGACCATTTTATTATTTATGCACGTAATATTTACATAATATTTTAAATAATCATAGAAGACAACTAAACAATCCAAATGAAATATAAACATCATACATGCCTAAACATTTAGTAGTCGGGCCTTGGCCTTGAGCTCCGCACTAGGAATTCGCACTAGCATATTTACATCATTTGCATAATTTTGGATAAATACATCCCAAGTCAAAACTAAGGGTATTACACTTATCTTTCTCTTTTGTCCCAAATGCAAAAAATAAACAACAATTAACTAGCCAAGTTAATTAGGAAAGCTGAAAATAAGAGTGTAAATCCCTATCTTTCCCCTTTGGCTCAAATGCAAAAAGTAAGCAACATGAATTAGGGTTTATTATCACTTTTCTCTTGGTGTGCAAGCAATCAATGAGAAGAAATGTGTGATACTATGAAAACCATTATCTAGGATATACTAATCTAAGGATGCTCTTCCAATGCAAGGGAAGAAAGACAGATACAACAACAAGTAATAAAGGGGGTTAGGCCTCCTTGGAAAACCTAAAGTCATTATTTCTACCTCCAAAAATGTCAACAAGCTTCCTAATTTCCACATGTAGATAGTGAAATGAAATAAGCAAGAATGCAAACAAATAATTTGAACTAAATGCAAGTATGAAAGAATATGATAACCATGTGCCCTTGTGTGCTTACCATGGAACTGGCTATAATAAGCATACCAATAGAATAATAAGAAAAGTATCAAAGTTGATAAATTTTATATATAAACATGAGTGTGCTTGCCAAGGGAAGGGGTGCCTATGGTTCTAAAGTGGGTTTATAAATATCTTGAATGATATTTGGGGCCACAATGAATGCTACATTGCCTCGTGATTCACTTGTTACTAAAACATTATGGTGCTTTTAGGTTGAATACCATGACTAACTTTATTCCTTCTATTTCTCTATATTACTCTCTTATCTCTTCTCTTTTGATAGTATTAATTCTCTCACTCATTGTAACTATGTACAATCATGTCCCTTTCACTTTCAAATCCTACTCTTCAATTACCCATAACGGTTCACCTTCGGATACAATTCCTGTAATTTCCCCCACTTTCCATGATGGCATTCACTTCTCTTGAAGACCATTCTCTTTCACCCTTCAACTACCACATGAAATATGTTTATTTACCCAGGTTATAATTTGGGTTGGGGTCATACCCCTCACTCTTGAATGTGTGTTCAGTCTCCTCTATTTCACCCTACACAGGTCTTTCTTTTAATGCATGCATTGGGTCCACCATATATCTTTATTGTATGTCACTTGAATTTAATTTCAAGGAATCAGAGCCTTTAAATCTTATTTGAATCATACATTTCTTCTCAACATCCATTTTCTCCCCATACTACACATTATTGTAGCTTTGCATTACCCTACTATATCATGTACATAATCCTGTCTCGACATGTATTACAACCCATTCCAGTCATCACTCAGCCAACTCATCCACCACATGGATGAGGTCCACCATAATTCACACTTTATCACATTCTCCATTCCACAAAGGAATGCAAATGGGGAGGAAGGACATGAGTCTACCCTGCTTTCACCACTAACCCAACCTTTTCTCCACCCCATACAAAATATGGTGGGTAGGGATTTGGATAATTCACCCTTCTTTGCATCACCTTTTGCTCAACATTAATAAAATATTTACTCCAACATTTGTTCATTCCTTCGCACTATCATCTATCTTAATAAATGATCACCAACCACATCACCATTTCTTCTACACAAAATCCATACAGTTACTTCCACATGTAGATCAACTCTATCATCAATCTCATGACCATCTTCACATTATCTCATCACGATCCCATCCTTTTCATAGAAGTCTTTGAGTCCTATAACTTTAACCTTCCATCTTTGACAAGGGGAGGGGATGCAAAAATTTCTCCCGTTCTCAACATTTTCATTATTTCACTCTCAATTCACATTACTATTTGTTATCATTTGAACCATAGAAAACATATTTAAACATGTCCTCTTTCCCAACTACTCATCTTGACTCTACTACTCAGTATTTTCCATCTGTCTTTTTCTACATTCACCTCATTGCTATCTCATCACCATCCACTAAAACATCATCTACAATAATCCATGTTTCTCTAAACATATTAGTACTTGAATTTTAACTTTTTCTTCACTATTTTCTAATGTCTTATCGGCCTATGTTCATGTTCCTCTCACAACCCGTCTAGTATGTTGCATCTCTCATCCCTTTAAGAGGCGTCTTCAAATTGCTAGGGATGCCACTACATAAGATTCCCAAGGTGATTAAAATTCTTTCCCTCGTGATTATGGGGTAAAATATCAACTTCAACATAGCTACTACACACATACTTACAACATCCTCAATACACAACATAATTTATTGAGGGAATCAATATTCCTATCCGCAACTCCACTCCTTTCAACTACAAATTCTAATTTTTCTTACTACTTCTAGTCTTTTTCGCTACCACACCACCACTTGTCAACATCATCTCCTCAACAAATTCATCTTCTATGGATCTTCCTCTCTATTAGAAACATCTTACACAAGACTATTAATTAGCCCTCCTTTTCATTAAGAAATTCTTCTTATTCCATTTGGCATCTTGGGCCAACATTCTTCACTCTTTTTACATGCTATTTTTAGTATACATATTCTACAATATTCTTTGTACCGTACATCTTCTTACATTTGAAAATGTTCTCTCTTATTCATCATATTGCATGCATCATCTTCTCTCCCACTTCTTATTATTTTCCTTAAATTTTTCTTATGATATTTTCCCTTTTGTCCATTGTTTCTTTTCTCCTCCTAGTGTTGTTACATTCTCTAATACCACTTGATGCAGAGGGAATTGGGGTTCCCTTACAAGCTAGAGTCACACACTCAAAATTCCACACCAATAACAACATTAAACATGAACATAGAAAAAAACCTCTATTGTAGAGAAATAAATTTAACTATAATGTCAGTAAATCATGATATAGGTAATTATCGTGGAAACCCAATTGGGAAACCACTTTTAGATTGATCTATATCTCTCCTTATATATTCTTTATAATATTTTACAATATTAAGGCACTTGGTCTCTTCATTATCTTGTCACAACAAACTAGTTATGTTTCCATGTCTAAGGCCATGGAATCCTTTCTCTCATCCTTTCTCTCCTTTCTCTTTGTTTGGATAATTCCTTTCTCCCTTCTTGTTTACTAGTATTCATCCTCTCCCCCATTGTAACTTTCTACAATAGTTACCCTTTCATCTCTCGTTCCTGCAATTGAACTACCTATAATAGTTCAACTTGTCATTCAACCATGCCTTTAACTTCTCCTTTTTCCCTATTGGAACCACTTATCTCAATGTGCATTATCTATCCTCCTTCAACTGCCACATGTAATATTTCTATTTTCACATGTTATCATTTGGTGTGTGGTCATACCCCTTCTCTTCAACCCTCAATCAATATCCTTTAATTTCCCCTATAGGTCTATTTATTTTTACATGTGGAATGGGTCCATTATAAATATTTGCTATATTTTCAGTTGAATATAGGATGCATATACTAAGGCCTCCAACCCTTCATTAAATCATATATTTATTGTCAACATCCATTAACTCCCCATACTCTACATTACCTTGCTTTGTCATGTACATAGGCCCACCTCTGTATGTCTTAAAACCCATGCCACTCATGATATGATATAATCCTTGGCCAACCTTTTATGTTATGTAAGAATAGGTCCTAGGTGATCTCATTCATTGACAAGACGAACAAGGCATGATCAAAGGAAATCCCCCTTTGAGAATGAAGTTGGGAAACTGGTTAATGCGCATTCTTTAGATGATTAATAAGTCATCACTATGTTGTAGGAACAAACTTGTATGGAAAACACTTTGAATTGCGCTTAGATATTTTGTGACACCTCAAACTCCAACATCTCAAAGGTAAAACAAAAATCTATAGACAAAACCAATAATACTCTCTAGCCTAGATTATAGATCAAGGTTGGGCTTGGAATCAACCTAGCCAATTTGCATTGCATTTCAATAACCACCAAAAATTCTTTGGGATGTGGTCATTCAACATGTGGAGAAAAGATCAAGAAATGGTTGAAAAATTAAATCATACTTTCTACTAAATTCAAAATATGCACAAGAGTCATTTAAATGATTCATGTTTACTACTCCTCTAGTTGGGTTCCTTCTACCAATGCTTACTAGAAGCTCTAGAATGTCCTCTATAATTTCTTCTCAAATAAAAATGATGGAGTTAATGGTTTTCACCGAGTTACTAGGGTATTTTTTCAACCCCAAGATATTGGGTTAGTATGGGGGTCATCATATGTCAAGCATAATCATGTAAAACAACCATTTATAACCATGCAAATACTTGTTTCAATAAATACAAAATATCCCACTAGCAATGGGTTATATTCCAAAACAAATCAAGATTATAGTTTAAGCAGTTCTTACAAGATAGCTCAATAGTTCAAGACTTAGAATACCAATTTCAAATCATCTTATCATTAAACTCCTAAGAGGTTTGACATTTCATCCAAAGACCTTATAATAATGTGAATAACCCAACAACTGAAAAAGGAATGTGATTTGGATGTAAGACAAGCTATCAATCCAATTCAAGTTACTCAAACAACGATATATCATTACCCAATTATCAATGCAATATTAACTTGAACCATTAACCAATATCTTTTAACAACTTAAAAAAATTATTAGTAATGTGAATATGAGCCAAATTTCTTCTTAGAAGATAAGCCTTCAAACTTTCGAAAAAATACATTCAAATATGACCCAAGGAAAACTTGCAATTGGGATATTAAACAATGACAAGTATGATGTCTAGAGCACGCATAGTGACAAGAATGAAATACAATGGTTTGTAGGATTGGTGTAGCAGGTCTTATCACCGTCAATAGTGAAAACAATGATCTATTAATCCATAACACAACCCTTAGCACTGTATCAACATAAGGTATTGTCAATATAAGCCTTATATAAATTCTTACATTAAGTGTAAACTTAGGTCAATTATGAAATTTTAGTGTTTGAATCTAAGGCCAACTATAGTGATCCCTCGATGCAAAAATTGCATTGTGACCCATTGAGAAAAACCCTAGTTTCTTGTATTTCCAAATAGAACACGCTTTCAGCCATGGAACTAAGGAAGGGGCATCCTTAGTTGTAATATGATGCTCAGAATCCAATGGAACTAATAGTTTGGTGATCAGACTCATGGTTTGTGTTTGATGGGGAGTTTCAACTTGCTTTCCAAATCCATTTAGGGACACATGGAAAATTGGTCATAGGGCCGAAAATCTTAACTAAGAAACATAATAAATTTTCGTGAGTTCGAGCATGTGTGTCTAGGCCTAGAAAAGCTGATTATACTATATAGAGGCTCTCAAGATTGAGTTTATACAATTTGATCCCTCGATGCGAAAATTGTATTGTGGCCCTCTAAGCAAAACCCTAGTTTCTTTTCTCAAGCTAAATAGAATATGATTTCAACCATGGAATTCATAAGGTAGGCCCATCCCTAGCTATAATATGATGCTTGAAATCCAACAGAACCGACATTTTGGTTATCAGACTCAGGGTTTTTGTTTTATGGGGAGTTGCAACTTGATTGCCAAAGCCATTTAGGGACATAGCAAATTGGTTCTAGGGTATAGAGCTGTAATTGAGAAACATAATATAGTTTTATGAATTTTAGCATGTGCTTCCAGGCCTAGTAAAGGCTATTATGCAAGACAGAGGCTCTCACGATTGATTTTATCCAATTTTACCCCTCGATGGAAATATTGCATTGCGGATCACTGAGAAAAACCCTAGTTGCTTGTCTTGCCAAATATAATATTCTTTCGGCCATTGAACTCACAAGGAAGGGAAATGCCTAGCTGTAATCCAATGCTTAAAATCCAATGGAATTGACGGCTTGGATATTAGACTCATGATTTGTGTTTTATGGGGAGTTACAACTCACTTATCAAATCCATTTAGGGACACATGGAAAATTGGTCCTAGGGCCTAAATTTGTAACCAAGAAGCATAATAGAGTTTTGTGAGTTTGAGCACATGTGTCTAGGCCTAGAAAAGGTGATCATGCCATACAAAGGATCTCACACTCGAGTTTATCGGATTTGACCCCTTAGTGCAAAAATTGCATTGTGACCCATTGATCAAAACCCTAGTTTCTCATCTTTCCAAATAGAACACACTTTGGGCCATAGAGATAACAAGGAAAGGGAATACCTAGATGCAATCCAATTCCCGAAATCCAACAAAATCAATGGTTTGGAGATCAAAGTCACGTTTTTTGTTTTACGGGGAGTTGCGACTTGCTTCCTAAAGCCATTTAGGGACATATGGAAAATTGACCTCATAGGGCATAAAATCATAACCGAGCAACATAATAGAGTTCCATGAGTTTGATCACATGTGTTTGGGTCTAGCAAAGGGGATCATTCAATACAAAGGATCTCATGATCAATTTTATCCAATTTGACCCCTTGATGCAAAAATTGCAATGTGGCCCACTCAGAAAATCCCTAGTTTCTCATAAGTACCAAATAGAAAATGATTTTGGCCATGTCACCCACAAGGAAGGGGCATCCCTAGCTGTAATCTGATGCCTAAAATTCAATGGAACCGACGATTTTTGTTTTATGGGGATTTACAACTCACTTTCTAAATCCATTTAGGTACACATGGAAAATGGGTCCTAGGGTCTCAAATCGTAACGGAGCAACATAATAGATTTCAATGACTTTGAGCATGTGTGTCTAGGACTAGAAAAGGTGATCATGCCATTCAGAGGCTCTAACAATCAATTTTATCCAATTTGATCCCTTGGTGCAAAAGTTGCATTGTGGCCCAATGAGGGTTTAATGGGTTTAGAGTTTAGTGTTTTAGTGTTCAATGTGTTAGTGACTAGATATGAGTTAGGGTTAAACATTGTAATTAGGTGATTGTGGTAAGTGTTTGATGATTATTTAGGATACTAGGGGAATAAGAATAAGAGATTTAGGGGTTTTTGGGATAATGCAACTTCCTAATGGAAATAAAAAATTAACATTACTATGGACAATGAGTCCATCAACATTGAAACATGTATCTACCCCATGCAACAAATTCTAACCCACATATGTAATATATGTACTAGCTAAATAATGCACATAGTGCACACATGTCCCCCACAAAGCTAACCAATTTAATTAGCTCATTAAATAAGTGATATGCATGACCTATGCACTCGTTCACATAACTAGTGGCACACTAAACATATGTTATGGAATCAATTTTAGTGTTTGCACCCAAAAGGCAACTTCCAAACAAGAATATCCTTAGGTGTATGTCATTATTTAGTAAATAGATTATACCCTTAGATGCAGGTCATGCTTTAATAAATATGATCATTACATTCTAGTGGATAAATGTGATTTACAAATGGAAAGATCAAATCATGGCCATGGAGGACAAGTATATAAACCCAAGGGAGTTCCATTTAAGACATCCATTTTTCCCACACACGTAACACAAGTGGATAATATGTATACACCTAACCCATGAATTGACACATCCACAAAGATAACCGATGCACCTAACCCATGGATGTAACCTACACACACAAGTTAACACAAAAGTGATGTTTTGAAATACATCTGCCTATGCATGGTTAGTGAGTTTGAGCATGTGAGGTTTCCTTGTTGGTTACTTATATGGACACATGTACTTGTTTATTTTAGAATCTCTCACCTATTTGATATAATATATATGTGAGGAGAGAGCACTTGTAATTATTATTGTGCTCTATTTTTATACTAGTCTTGGAGACATTATGGTTCATGAGAGTAGAATTGGGAACACAAAGGAGTATCTTGTATGAAACACTTGGATAGTGAACCACTATGGAAGTTGGAGCATTGAAATACATCTTCTTGGAGTGTGAACCATCTTAGAGGAGGAGCATTGAGCCCAAGAAGGATCATGCTTGGAGGGTGTTTCATTTTGGGTGCTGGTTGAACCCTTATGTGAAACTTGTCCATCATTGTATTTTATATTGCTTTGTGTGAGGTTTACTTGTTGGTTGCTTATATGAACACATGTCCTTATTAGCTTGCCTATTTTTATATATAAGGGAGTGCTGATATTCCATGGATGTAGCATAATAGTATTAACATAATAGAAATATAACAGTAAAGAAAGAAATAAAATCATGCACATCTAAACACCATGATTTAACCTGGAAACCCCTAAACCTTGGGGGAAAACCAACACAAGATATCTTCATTAGACCCTTGGAAAAATCTATCCCAAGGAACGATCAACTGTGGCTCTACCAACCACAACCATCTATGCAATCTCTCTCTTACAATGGATTTTAACCATCCTCTTAATAGTCTTACCATCACATGGATACCATGAGTAGATCTCCCAATACCATGGGTATATCTGAAAATACCATGGGTCTATAACAACAATGACTAAATTCGATTAACTTGATCTATGACCGAGTCAATATTAATGCAACATTCCCCTCTTTAAACTTGACTTGGGAATGTCTTCCTCCCCTCCATGAAGTTCTATCTGCTAGGAAAATAGCATAGCCCCCTATCACCTAGGTCTATAGTCTCAATTTTACCAGTGAGTTTCTAGGGGTACACATGCCTCTATTGGTATTACAATAAAATGCCCATTTACAATTATTACAACTCAATTAATAAAAAAATGCTTTACAAGAATTTATACCTGAGCACCTACATGCTCATATAATAACAATAACCAAGCACTCTTGAACCAAGTACTTGAATTCTTATGCTCAATCAAATACATAATTCATCTACTCCAGTAAATCCTTTTGCATAGTTGACAAAAAAATCCAGCGTCTTCTCCAGTCAATATCTTTGCATAGTTGATAACATACTTCACCATTTTATCCAATCAATCTCTTTGCACAGTCTACAATAGACTCTATCATCTACTCTAGTCAAATTGTTTTCATATTGCTCCAATTATCTCTTTGTTTTCTTCTCACACATCATCCTCGATCGTGTATACATCTACATAAATAATCATGACAAAGGATAACCCTCATCAACATAGGCGTCTGTCTAAATCTAAAAAACTATGTTTTGTAGTTGAACAATTAATTGGTCGATTACCCAGTCGATTTTAACCTCTACTGCTTCATTGACCTAAGATTTTCCACTCAATCATCCTTGCATGAATACTCAGTCTATTTTGACCTTAACTGTCTTGAAGCATCCCGATTGAATCACAATACTCAACCAATCCCATCGACCATATCCTTAGTCGACCCAATCGACCAGTCAAACTTTTCCTCAATCAACCAAGTCGATTAGTTGAAAATTTTCTTTGTCAACCCTATCGAATAGTCGAACATATTCTTAGTCAACTTAGTCAAACAGTCGATCCTCTTGATTACCCACTCGACTATGTTCCCATCGACCATCCATCGAGTCATCAACCATTAATCGATCGACATTCCTGTCGACCATCCATCAAGTTGTCAACCACTGATCAATCTATGTTTCCATCAACCATTCGTTAAGCTCTCAACCATTGGTCAATCCATGTTCCCATTGACCATGACTGATCTGACCATCCACGACTCTTATTGACTTTGAATGCTTCAACCATATATCTCATGCTTCATATCTAAATACTTTGAAACATATCATGCGACCTCAAATTGGATCATGCATACCACATTTTATTTCTTCCAATTGCTAACTTCATGCCATTTTTCAATGGCAAAAGATGCAACAAAGACAAAAAACGAACCAATTTTTTTTTTTTTTTTGAAGGGATCCTACACTTGAACCTCCATAAAAATTTAGGTAAAGGGCGGGGGGAGGGGTGAACCAGCCCCCTAAACCCCCCTTTGTGTGATATAATTGTTTTATCTACCACTATACTTAGAGTACCCATAAACAACATGCACACATATGCCATGCCAGAAATTAGATCTATATACTTGCATTCCATGTTTCTTCAACATACCTTAGACCTAGCATTCATGTTTCTTATCAGGCTACACATATACAAAACATAAGTCCTCATGTTTTCATGGGAGAAGAAACTCTTGAAGAAGTTTTCACTGGTGAAAAACCAGATGTTGGACACTTGAAGATTTTCAGTTCTCCTATCTACATTCATGTGCCAAAAGAGAAGAGGACAAAGATGAATCCATCCTCAAAGAAAGGCATATTTGTTGGATATAGAAAATCCTCCAAATCTTATCGAATCTATTTTCTAGGTCAAAGGCACATTGAAGTCAGCAAATATGTATCATTTACGAAGATGATTCCCTCAAGCACTCTAAATAACTTCAGTATGATTCAGATATGGAGGAGCATGAGATTCCCATGATGGAGGATCCAGGTTTTGGTTCTCCTCTTTCAAATGTTGAGAGGGATAATCCAGAAGAGTCCTTAGGTCCACTTGATCTTGAAGAGCTATTATAATTGGTAGAAAGATCACTTGATGATCCTCCTGCTAAGATGAGATCTTCCTGGTGTTGAGACATTCTGCAAGAGGTATAAAAGCATGGAGCACCATCAAGTACATCTAGAGAGTGAAATAGACTTGAAGTATATGAAAGATATGTAGCACAGATGAGTCACATCAGTGATTCAGAACCCACCACCTATGAGGAAGCTACTAAGAAGCAAGTATGGAAAGATGCCACAGTGGAAGAATACAAATCCATCATGAAGAATGATGTGTGGGAAGTGGTTCCTAAACCTGAAGAGAATTCAATACTAAATTCCAAGTGGCTTTATAAAATCAAACATGCAATTGATGGAAATATTGAAAAATATAAAGTAATATTTGTGGCTCGTGGTTTCTCATAGAAAGAAGGAATAGACTATGATGAGACATTCTCTCATGTGGCTAGGTACTCTACTATTCGAGCCATGATTTCACTTGCCTCAGTTATGGGGTGGAAGCTTCACTAGATGGATGTGAAGACTAAATTGATCAATGGTGAAGTTGAGGAAGAAGTATACATACATGAACCAGAAGAGTTTGTAGTTCATGGGAAGGAGTGCCATGTATGAAAACTTAAGAAATCATTGTATGGGCTCAAGCAGGCCCTGAGGGCTTGGTATTATTCGAAAGAAAAGATGACCCCAACCTATACTTCAAGGTTGTGAAGAACCAAACACTGATCTTGGTTCTCTACATTGATGACTTGTTCTTTAGTGGAGAGGAAAAATAGATAGCATAGTGCAAGAGGGAGGTCACTTCTGAGCTCAAAATGAAAGACTTGGGTCTTATGCACTATTTTCTTGGTCTGGAAATTTGGAAAAGGAAAGATGAGATCTTTCTTTCACAAGGAACGTACATATTTGATGTTTTTCATAGGTTTTGTATGATCGATTGTAAATCCATGTCTACACCAATGCTTTCTAATATGAAGAAACTACACGTGTCAGATTCTGGATCGGATCTAGTGGATCCTACCATGTATAGAAAGATCATTGGTTCTTGGATGTATTTGATACATAGTAGACAATACATATGTTTGCAGTGAGTATCTTGAGTCAGTTCATGTTGGAGCCAAGACATAGACATTGGGTTTCTTCCAAGCATGTGCTTAGATACCTTCAAGGTACTATTGCTTATGGACTCATATATGATTTTAGTGGAGGAGTGATGATACTTTCCATATGCTAACTCTGACTAGGGTGGTAGTATTGTGGATTGAAAGAGTACATCCATATTTTGTTTTAGCTTGGGATCATCTATGATATCTTTGTCCAACAGGAAGTAGGGCTCCGTAGATCAGAGTACTACAGAAGCAGATTATATTGCAGCTAGTACTGCCTACCAAGAATTTATGTGGATTAGGAAGCTACTTGTTGGGTTGTTCGTTGAGAAGCTTGAGACTATTGTCATCCTCTCTGACAATAAAAGTTGCATTAAGCTCTCATAAAACCCTATGTTTCATGACAAATCGAAGCACATTGAGATGAAATACTACTACATTAGAGACATGGTCTAGAGAGGTGCTGTAAGACTTCAGTACATTGCTACTGATGAGAATATAACAAATATTTTGACTAAGCCTCTATCATTGATGAAGTATGGGTACTTCCAAGACAATCTTGGTATGGAAGAGAATTCCTCCCTCACTAAGAGGGAGTTTTAAAGTTACATCATCATGATTCATTCTCCAAGACAATATTGTGCACGAGGATTGAGCCTGATGTGTCGAGTATCGTCATGTGGATTGACAAGTGTCGCAAGTGTGTGTACTTGCCGATGGGTTATTAGAACACCATGTGTGGGGTAGGACCTGAAATATATATTATATTGTGGATGTACCTAGCTAGACAAGTCGACCCCATAAGGTCACTGGGCAAATAGGTTAGTATAAATAGAGATCAGGAGATCTCTATTTAGATCATTTAGAAAGGCATCTATCTCTCACTCAGAAAGTGGCGCACTAGTGAGGAGGAGGATCATCTTCTTCTAGGAGACTATCTCAAGTGTATTTTGGTTGTACTTTGCTTGAGCCATTGCTCTCTCTATCTCTGAGGAAGTTGTGGGGTTTTTCACCTTAGGGTTTTCCCCACAGAAACTCTATGTCTCTTGTATCTCATGCTTTTGATTCTTGTGATGCTTGTCATGCTTATTCTAATTGTTATGCATTGATATACTGTATATGTTATTCTCTTAGTGAAGATCCTAGAGTATTGTGAATTAATTCTCAAAATTTAACATGGTATCAGAGCTAACCTGAGAAGAAGACATTTTGCAGTGACGGAAACTTGAGTTTCTTGTTTATTGGGTTTCTCTCCACATATTTTGGAAAAGTAGTATAGTAGATTGACTCTACTCATCAAGGAAAATCTATTTGTCCAATCAGAATTCAATTCTGAGCATTTTCAGATTTGGCCCTAAAAATTAGGGTTTCCACAAAAATAGGAATTTCTGAAATCTGAAGACATAGCTGGAATCTCCTTGCCAAAATCGAAGTTTAGAGCTTTGGATCGAGATTTTTGGCTGGGTAGATCTCCAGGAAACTCAAACCCTAATTCAGGGCTCTCCCCACTGAACCCAGGAGGACAAAAAGGCAAATTTGAAGGGTAAAGCTTTGCTGATCTCAAATTGTGAATACACCAGGCTGATCAGATCATCAAGGCGCATCTTTCTATCCTTTCAGAAAATTGAAATTCACATTTGGAATTTTTAGGGTTTTTTCAACAAACCCTAATCCGGGACCATATCCAGTTTTCAGCATTTCAAGTGGTAAGACCTAAATATTTTCTATTTCCATTTGAAGTACTCTTTAAGATGTCTCACCACACCAATCTTGAGGATAATCTTGAAGGAGCTGATAACTTCCGAGCTTGGAAGTATAGGATTGGGTTAATCCTGGAAGAGAATGAGTTGGACTCATATGTAAAAGAAGACATCCCTATCCCAGAGGATGAAGAGACTAAGGTATTGCATAAGAAAAACTTGGTCAAGGAAAAGAGAATCATTGCTGATTCTATCAAATACCATCTCATACCCCATGTGTCTTCTCTAAAGACACCCAAGGAGATGTTTGACTCTTTGACCAAGCTATTTGAAGGGAAGAACATAAATCGGAAGATGACCCTGCGGAACCAATTGAAAGGAGTACAATTTCAGAATGGAGACACCATTCAATCTTATTTTTCAAGGGTCTCCCAGATCAAGGAACAACTAGAAGCAGTGGATGAAATGGTGGAGAATGGTGAAGTGGTGATGACCACTCTAAATGGCCTACCCAGGTCATGGGATTCCTTTATTCAAGGAATCTGTGCAAGGAAGAAGTTGATCTCCTTCAACAGATTGCGGGAAGAATGCTCTCAAGAAGAAGCTAGGCTTGTGGCCCGAGAAGAAAAGATGGGAAATGAAGATCAAGCTCTCACAGCACATGCCAGGAAAGGCAAGTCCAAGAAGGAATCATCTCACAACAGAAGATTCTCACACCACCATTATCATAAAGATAAGAAAGATCTCAGATGCTTCAATTGCAATGAGAAGGGACTCTTTGCTTCAGATTGTCCCAAGAAGAAGAAAGACAACAACAAAAACTTCAATAAGAAGAAGAAGAATAACAAAAGAAGATATCATGCTCATGCTGCCGAAGATGATGAACCCCCGAAGAAGAAGGCTAGGGCAGAAAGTGATAGTGATGATGACTCATAAAGTGAAGAAGAGTATGTTCTAATTTCTGCTCTCACGGGTACTATCTCCCATGGTTGTAATGATTGGTTGATTGACAGTGGGGCTTCCAAACACATGACTGGGTTTAAGGAATCTTTTGTGAATCTATCTGAACATGAATCACCCCATAAGGTAAAACTTGGGGATGATTATCAATACCAAATCAAAGGAAGTGATGAAGCCTCCTACAACCTAGATTCTGGAAAATCTTTGAAGATGAAAGAAGTCCTTTATGTACGTGGGCTAAAGAAGAACTTACTCTCCATCTCTGCATTGGATGCAAAAGGTATGAGGGTTGCATTTGTGGATGGCCAAGTCCTAATGTGGCCAAAGGGAAAGAACATAGATGATGCAGTAGTGATTGGAAAGCAAGAGGGAGGTTTGTATAAATTGAAGGGACAACCTGAACATGCCATGGTACATGAATCCATGGAGCCAAGTGAACTTTGGCATAGAAGACTTGCTCATATGCACTATAGGGCACTTCCAATTGCAAGCAAGGCTGTAGAGGGTCTTCCTGAAATCAAGACCAAACAAGAAGGTGTTTGCAAAGGATGTGCAAAAGGTAAGAATATTAAGAAGTCTTTCCCAAGCAGTGAAAGAAAGGCAAAAGACATCCTGGAAATCATCCACTTAGATGTATGTGGTCCTATGTCATCTAGTTCTCTGAGTGGGTATGTTTACTATGTCTCATTTATTGATGAATTCTCCAGGAAGACTTGGGTATACTTCTTGAAGAGCAAAAATGAGGTGTTTGATAAATTCAAGGAATTCAAAACCTTGATGGAGAATCAAACTGACAAGAAGATCAAAACATTCAGATCCGACAATGGTGGAGAATTCACCTCAGGTAACTTCAAGAAGCTTTGTAGTGATTCAGGGATTAAGAGGGAGTTTACTGCTCCTTATAATCCTCAACAGAATGGAGTTGCAGAAAGGAAGAACAGAACAATCATGGAAGCAACAAGGGTAATGCTACATGACTAGGATCTACCTATGCATCTATGGGCAAAAGCAGCTAGAACAACTGTATATGTGCAGAACAGAACACCCCACAAGATATTGGATAACAAGACACCAGAAGAGGTATTTTCTAGTAAGAAACCTGAAGTCAGCCATCTCAGAATATTTGGTTGTCCAGTATACACTCATGTCCCAAAGGAAAAGAGGACTAAACTAGATCCTTCAGGGAAGAAGGGTATCTTTGTGGGTTACAGTGAAAGCTCGAAGGCTTACAGAATATACTTTCTAGGGGTCAAGAAGATTGATGTCAGCAGGGATGTAACATTTGATGAAAACGCAGCCTTCATCAAATCAAGGAAGGCACCTATCGAAGTTTATGAAGAACCTAAGGAAACTAGATTTCGAGACACTACCATGATTGAAGTAGTTCCAGAAGTTGTTTGTGAGTTTGAAGATCTGCAAGAACCTGTAGATCCACCCCATGAGGATAACTCTCACAAGAGGAAACCTGCATGGGCTAGAGAGCTCATTCAAGATGCAGAAAGATTTGGCATTCGAGAAGAAGAACACAGAGCAAAGGAGAGAACCAGATCACATACCAGCTATGTTGCTTTACTCTGTGACATTATGAACAAAGATCCTTCCAGTTATGAAGAAGCAGTGGAAAAGAAAGAATGGAAGGATGCCATGGTTGAGGAATACCAATCAATAATGAAGAATGATGTTTGGGATGTTGTACCAAGACCTAAAAAGAATTCTATTGTGACTTCTAAATGGATCTACAAAATCAAGCATGCTGCAGATGGCAGTGTAGAGAAATACAAAGCAAGATTCGTAGCTCGTGGCTTCTCTTAGAAAGAGGGAATAGATTATGAAGAAACTTTTGCACTTATAGCCAGGTATACTTCCATCAGAATAGTACTTGCCCTGGCTGTAGCAATGAAATGGAAAATACACTAGATGGATGTCAAGACTGCCTTCTTGAATGGTGTACTTGAAGAGGAAGTATATGTGGAGTAGTCACTCGGTTTCGAAATACATGACAGGGAGTCGTATGTGTGCAGATTGAAGAAAGCCTTGTATCGCTTGAAGAAAGCTCCCAGAACTTGGTATGGCAGGATGGACAGTTTCCTATCTAGTTTGGGCTTTACCAAGAGTAAAGCGGATTCCAACCTTTACTACAAGGTTGAGGAAGGGAATCCTGTGATTCTACTCCTGTATGTGGATGACTTATTTGTAACAGGAGATGACAAATTGATTGCAGATACGAAGAGGAAGCTTGCTGCCAAGTTCGATATGAAAGATTTGGGAATGATGCATTATTTCCTAGGTATGGAGGTGTGGCAGAGTACAGGTGGGATCTTCCTTGGTCAAGGGAAGTACACAGTAGATATCTTGAAGAGATTCGGGATGATGGATTGCAAGGCCATGGCCACACCTATGGCATCGAATCTGAAGCTTCTATGTGATGCTTCATATGAGCCGGTTGATGTCTCTATGTATCGTCAGATGATTGGGTCCTTGATGTACCTAATGAACACGAGACTAGATATTTGCTTTGCGGTGAACACATTGAGTCAGTTCCTGACAGATCCGAGGAGTGTTCATCTGGTTGTTGTAAAGCATGTTCTGAGGTACCTGAAGGGTACAGTGGATTATGGGCTCAAGTATGAAGCGAATCAAAGTTTAACCTGCAGGGTTATGTTGATTCAGATTGGGTTGGCAGTGCTGCAGATAGGAAGAGCACATCTGGGTGCTGCTTCAGTATGGGATCAGGTGTGATCTCTTGGTTTAGTGGGAAGCAATCATGTGTAGCACTGAGTACAGCTGACGCAGAGTATGTTGCAGCCTGTTCAGCTAGTTGTGAGGCAGTATGGCTATGGAAGCTACTATCTGAATTATTTGATCTCCCGTTGGATGCTACTGGTATCTTTTGTGATAACCAGAGTTGTGTGAAGCTGTCCGAGAACCCAGTGTTTCATGACAGGTCGAAACACATAGAGATCAAATATCACTATATCAGGGATATGGTGCAGAGAGGAGCTGTGAAGCTCCTGTATGTTGCAACGGACGAGCAGATTGCAGATGTACTAAAGAAGCCACTAGCCAGGGTGAAGTTCGAGTACTTCAGAGAGAGGCTTGGTGTTCTTCAGATTGATGACACTTCAAGGAAGAAGTGATGGACACATTTGCTGAAGCCATTCCAAGCATGTTGGAAGGAGGATCCTTCACATGGCTGTGGATGTAAGCGCTGGATGATGAGCTTCAGGATGATGTTCTGGTTTCTGCTTTGTATTATCAGTTGGATCATTTATATATATGTATGTATGCATCATGTTGGATGTTGGATATGATCAGTTGGTTCATTTATATGTATGTACGCATCATGTTGGATGTTGGATATGATCAGTTGGATCATTTATATGTATGTACACATCATGTTGGATGCTGGAGATGATTAGGTAGATCATGTATGTTGATATGTATCATGTATTTGTATTTGTATCAGGTGGATACACTGTATGATCAGGGGGATCATGTATGATGATATGTATCAGGTAGATACTTGGTATGCATCAGGTAGATGCATTGTATGATCAAGATGATCATGGATGACGAGCTTCAGGATGTTGCTCCAGATGACATGCAGCAGGATGTTGTAGTTATGATGATCAGGATGATCATGTGTATATCAGGATGATGTATGGTGAGTATCAGGTTGATACTCTGTGGCTGTGGAACAGGTTGTGCAGATAAGCATGTAATTTGTGCCCTGGGAGATTTGCAGATAGTCTTTCGAGGTTTTTCCTATGGCATGTAATTTGTACCCTGGGATATCTGGAAAATGCTCTTTCGAGGTTTTGCTTGGGAGGACATATAATTTGTGCCCTGGGAGATCTGCAGATAGTATTTCAAGGTTTTTCCTATGGCATGTAATTTGTGCCCTGAGATATCCGGTAGATGCTCTTTCGAGGTTTTGTCCTATGGTATGTAATTTCTTCCCTGGGAGATCCGACAGGTTGAGCCGTGTGCTCGTAATCAGTCCTAGGATGCTCTTTCGAGGTTTTGGCATGACCACATGTAATTTGTGCCCTGGGAGATCCGATAGGTTGAATCTTGTGCTCATAATCAGTCTTGGGATGCTCTTTCGAGGTTTTGTGGTGACCACATATAATTTGTGCCCTGGGAGATCCAATAGGTTGAGCCTTGTGCTCGTAATTAGTCCTGGGATTCTCTTTCAAGGTTTTGTGGTGGGGTCACATGTAATAAGTCCTGGAGATTTGGACAGGATGAAAAAGGCCTCAGATGCTCTTTAGGGTTCTTGCTAGTCAAGAGACTCTTTTAAGGTTTTGTGACGCACGTAATAAGTCCTGAGATTTCCACAGTATGGCCAGTGATGATGAAGACCTACAGATGGTGGGCCTACATCCAGTATGAAAAAGTACTGGCTCTGTAGAACTTCCTATGACGAGTAGAGTCAGATATTGGTTGAGATAGCAGCAGTAGTGACGATGATGATGACGATGCATCGATGAAAATGATCCTGAGAAGAAGACTTGTCTAGCAGATCTGTGTCAAGAAATACCTTCGTAGTTAAGAGGGAGTGTTGATGTATATGTAACTTTGGAATGTATTTCATATATACTTATTGTACCCTTATTAGAGATGTGTTATTCCTCTATAAGGAAGTGTCATCATGTGGATTGACAAGTGTCGCAAGTGTGTGTACTTGCCGATGGGTTATTAGACCACCATGTGTGGGGTTGGCCCTGAAATATATATTATATTGTGGATGTACCTAGCTAGACAAGTCGGCCTCATAAGATCACTGGGAAAATAGGTTAGTATAAATAGAGATCAGGAGATCTCTATTTAGATCATTCGGAAAGTCATCTCTCTCTCACTCAGAAAGTGGCGCACTAGTGAGGAGGAGGATCATCTGCTTCTAGGAGACTATCTCAAGTGTATTTTGGTTGTACTTTGGTTGAGCCATTTCTCTCTCTATCTCTGAGGAAGTTGTGGGGTTTTTCACCTTAGGGTTTTCCCCACGGAAACTCTAGGTCTCTTGTCTCTCATGCTTTTGATTCTTATGATTCTTGTCATGCTTATTGTGATTGTTATACATTGATATACTGTATATGTTATTCTCTCAGTGAAGATCCTAGAGTATTGTGAATTAATGCTCAAAATTTAACATCGAGGTAGTGCCTTATGGAGTCTGAGTTGGACTCAGGAAACTTGGAGTAGATTCTTGATTTGGACTCAAGAATGATTAATCCTTATGTGTACAGGTTAAGCTTCATGTGTAGAGGTAAGTGCTTTGTATGTCAAAGTGATGATGTCGTACAGTCTTTCTTTTCAAGGCTAAGGTCTTGTGTGTTAAGAAAAATACTCATGTGTTGAGGTGGTGACTCCTGTGTTGAGGTAAGGCTTTTCATGTCGAAGCATGCATGGTGTGTGATGTACTACTAACCATGTTTGAGCTATTAAGTCTCTTCTAGAGACTGGTCACCTCTAGAGTGAATTACTTTAGCATATGAGCAATTGGAACGATAGTAGAAAATAATGATCACATCATTGGGAAAAATATACTTAGTATACTTGATATGATAGATAAACTAATGTTGGCACATGTGGACCATGCATATAAGAAAAGAGATAAAGATGATATGTGATAAGATAAGAGAGAAATCGATTTTCTCAATAATGATAAGGAATTCAGTTAAATAAGAGAGAACTAGAATTGTTAAACTTCAGTGATGTTAACAAGAAAGACTTCAGTTAATTAAAGGAGAATTTGAATTGTTCACTTCAATGATGTTATCAAGAAGGAGTTCAGTTAAAAGAGTTAACTAAGTGTTAATAAAGAAGATCTAGTTAACTAAAGTGTTTTGAATGTCAACACTTGAGTTAAACTAAAAGAAGACACTCAAGTTGAGCTAAAAGACAATGCTTGAGTTACAACACTTGAGTTACGACACTTGAGTTACAACACTTAAGTTACAGCAATTGCATCACGACACTTGAGTTAGCCTCCTAACTAAGTGACCTAGCATCCAGATGAAAGGCGAGTTCATCCTGAAGTCAGAAGATAAAAATAGAAGCCGAAGCATGAGAAGTATGATATTTGTATGTTATGCAGGATTGATGAATTCAATGTGAGAGCGAATTATCTTCTCTCTTGAAGGAAATTCACATTCATTGTGTATGTGAATTGAATCAGTGAATTGGTTTTGTGCAAGATATTATTCTGATTTCTATTCTTCCATCTTCACTCTTTCTCTGTGATTGCACCAGGGGTTCTTGGTATTTTTCTCTAATAATGCACCAGGGGTGCTTGATGTAATATGCTCATTGTAAAGACATTTTTTGCTATCTATCAATATTCTAAGGAATATTTTGCTAGGGTTTTCTCCCTCAAGTACTAGAGGGTTTCCCTAGGGTAAATACTATGTCTCATGTGAATGCTTATGCTTGTTGATTATTCTTTTGATTTCAAGTATTACTATAATTCTGCATTAAGATAAAAAAATTAACAACACCTGCATTGGAAACCTCTACCGATTGCAATCACACCCACAACTATTGTAACTTCAGTAATAATACATTTAAAATAATCAAAAGGGAGGATAGATTCAACATTACCCAATAGTAACCTTTTACATTCCTCTAATGTATCATAAGGCATTTGAAACAAACAAATACTGAATAAGATTTCTAGTGGTAGACAAAAGATTCAATAAGTTTTTTGAGAAAATATTAATAAAGTTAGGATATGAGGTAGAATAGAGTGGGATGAATCTGTGTTAAATGAAGATTTTAGGGAATTTTTCAAAATGATAAAATATCAAAAACATATTGATAATTTGAAGCAGCATAGAAGTTGAATACCTTCAATCTATCCAATATGTATTTTAAATTCCATAATGGTTCAACATATATATTCAGAAAATGGATATCATAATTGAAAGAAAATAGACAAAAACTGAAAGAACAAGAAAGCACTAGGAAAGAATGAAGGGGATTGAGATTAAAATCAACATATTGCAACCATAATAAAAAAGGAAGGTATTGTATAAAATGAAAAATAAAAACACCTCAAGGAAAAGAAACTTGGTGCCACATCAACATGACATAAACATGAGTCAGTTACAAAGGAAGTTGAACATGCATCAAAATTCCAATAGGGGGAAAAACCCACCTATAACAGAATCTAGAAGAAAAGGCATAAAAAGGGGAGAGTTCAGATAGTGTGGGTCCATTGTGTGTAATCAAAGGATGACTGCGTGAAAGAGAGAAGGGCACAAACAAAATGGAGGGAAGATCAAATCTATAGTCTAGTTAAGCCAAATAAGAGATAACCTGAGAAGGTTATCTCCAAGGCCATCAACTGAAGAATGATATGGTTGTATGAGAGGTTGTGAAATCACCGAAATTCACAAGCCTAAGGGAAATTAAAGTAATCATTGGTTATTATATTAATAACATACTGAATTTTTATTCTTGTGAGTGTTTAAAAAAATTCTATGTATTGTGCAATGTTGTGAGTGTTGTTCTAACTTCTACATTTGTCTATCCAGATTTTCTTGGGTTTCATTGCTTTAAGTAGGACAAAGAAATTCATATAAGCACACATGCATAGGTATTTTATTCCAATGGTAATTCAAAAAAATCCATAGTGAGATACATTGGACAATTCTAACTCATCCATTGGAATGCATATCATACATTGATCCTTAGGTGAACAAAGATAACTTTAAAAAAACACAATTTGATGTTAATACAGTATTTTGGGCCAAGAAGAGAAAAAAATGTTGAGAGGATTAAACTCATTATTAACTTGATATAATACTTGTTTATGAAAATAAATCAATTTAAAGGAATCATAACAAGACTTCAAAAAATTTAATGTTTGAAAATTGAGCTCGACAAGGACAAAGTTTAAGAGTTCAACTCGAACTTAGCAAAAACTCTATATAAAAAATCATTCAACAAAGAGCTAGACATCAGACCAAGTTAACATGGCTTGAAAGCAATCCCAAGCATAGTTTGACTTGGAAGTACTCATAAGACTTAGTGATTTTTCAACTATAAGAAAATCAGATAAATAATTTATTATGAAAATATAAGAAGTAACCTCAAAATTATATATACAATCCCTCACCAACTGTGCATGGATGTGTATCAAAACTTAAAATCTTGAATCTTATATTTCATATACAAAATGACTAAACATATCAAACAAAATAACTTCAAGAAATATGAACATAAATGATAAAATAGACCCTAGATCAAAAGAGTGAATTATCCTTTACTATTGACCTTCACACATTTGACTGCATAGGAATTGGTTGCAAATTCAATTGATATTTTTGAAGTTTCCGGCAACATTTCTATATTTCCATTCCACCACATTTCTTTGTATGTTTTGTCAACATTTCACTGTAGTTGAACCTTCAACGTTTGGAAAATTCCCATGTACTCTTTGCACATAGTTGAGAAAGTGCAAATGCATGCATGGTATGAACATATGCGTATGCAAGCATCTAATATCTATCTGTGTGTGTGTGTGAGAGAGAGAGAGAGAGAGAGAGAGAGAGAGGGTGGGAGAGAGCCAGAGAGAGAGAGATCCAGGAAAAAAATCAGGCAAGACAAGAGCTAAAGTATTACTAAACAAATTTCACAATCAAAGAGGTACAACAATCATGATATGACAATCTAAACAAGCTTTTTACATGCTTAATTGTCTAGAAATGTGCAAGCTGCCTCCAAAGCAACCTCGAGTGCCTTGAATTCAAAGGGAAAGTCATCTACAGATGAACCACTGAAAATTTCAACATCATTCA
The DNA here is from genome assembly GCA_027924585.1 of Larix kaempferi. NCBI lineage: Eukaryota > Viridiplantae > Streptophyta > Pinopsida > Pinales > Pinaceae > Larix > Larix kaempferi. Next base: position 16,884,209 of record BSBM01000073.1, read on the forward strand.
TGGAATTTTGTTGGCTTGAATGTGCACTTTTTGACGTCACATCAACCCTTCGTTCTTTTTTACTCGACACTAATGGAAATCTTGAGCTTCCTTATTCTCTAGAATGCCATCGATTTCTAAGCATATCATTTTTAACATTACTATGCCTTTGGAGTTCTATCACATATTGTATTACATAGCTATCAAAAGAATTCAACAACGGTACCTTATCAACTATAATTATACACTTTATCTGTTCTAGATTCACCACAATTTCTCTCTCATCCCAGAATAGTTGAAGGATATACAAATAATGGATCCAAAAGATGGATATCCCTAGATGGAAAGTCACAATGCTTCATTATTGTTAATTTATCAACCTACAAAACTTGAAAACTACCATTTTTATTTATCCTTATCCATGACTGAATCCCATTCCCTTTGTTTTTTAACTCCCAGAAGGTCTAGTCCTTGAAATAGAGGCCTACCAGGAATGATTGATCGACGAGGAGCTTCACAAACCACAACAACAGTGTCACGTCCCCTACCATCAATCCAACGCAAGGAAGGGAACGTGACACCACAATATGGGCTTTTACAAAACTTAGCCCCATTCATCATTGACAATTCATATAAATACAATCATGTGTGTAGATGCATACCCAATTAAACATGCACAGTGCGATTAAACTACCCACACATATTTCATACGCATTTAACATATTAATAGAAATCATCGATTAAAACATTGCAGAAGTAAATACACATAAGAGAATATTTATCTTGGTTATAAAGCTGTCCCAAGCAACCAACTATGTAGCTGCAACATTCCAACCCAACCATAGGTCTCTTCCCAACCTGTATTCTTTTAGCACTCAAAGACCACCCCCGAGTTGGCCATGATATCTACAAGGAAAATGAGACTCTCAAGCTTAGCACAGCCCGAAGCAATGGATACCCATCTCAACCCCAACATTCTCTTACACACAACAAACTCAAATATTGGGCATGGATACACATTTTCAACAATGGAATTTACAAAATAGGGTCCATGGGTTTTCCCCAAATCGTGGCACACCCAAAAATGAATCGTGGGAAGAGGAAATCAACCCCAGGGAAGAAAATGATTTTCCCACAAGTATGTGAGCATTTAGATGACCAAAACAACATTCTATGAAACCCCCAAATCGATTTATTCTCTTCCCCACTGTTATCCAAAACAAAAACGCCCTTTCGAGCTATAAAAATGAAGGAAAACACAACAAAACCATGGAGGAAAATGCCCAGGAAGCTCAGACTGCGTGAGGGATAAAAACTGATGGGTGAAGAATGGCTTGGGGAGAAATTTCGTGGCCCTTTTCTTTTCCAAGAAGTCAAACATAAATTTCCATGAAGGGTGGCTTGCCCATACTCGAATTTGGACAGACATACCTCTCCATTCCCCAAGGCATTAACTATCTCAACCAACTCTTGGGATAACTGAATGATTGGGCACAAAAGTCAAAGTGGGTAGTTGAGGGTTCATGGTCTCTCTCATTGACACTTGGCTTGACTTGATTGGCTCAAGGGTTTGAATATTTCCTTTCCTATTCCTTGTAAAAATCATGCCCTCATCTCTTGTTGCATTGCATAGCTAGTTGTGGGCATTTCCATTAAAATGTATATTTATAATTTCCATGGCTCACTAGCACATTGGTAGCATAATACCAAATACTTTTCTCTTCAAGGTCAAGCATTCACTAGCGGGGCCTTGGCCTTGAGCTCCACTCTAGGAATCATACATAACATGCATACAATATTTACATTATAGCCAAAATATCCTAAGGGTCAAAATGGGGGTATTATAAACAGAAGGTTGTGGAGGAAGAAGGGGCTCTTTCAAGTCTTCCATATAATACTGTTTTTCAGGTCTTAAGAACTTATTGTCACTGGATCAAAGTCTCCAAACCTGTGTCTATTAGTTATCAACAAGTGATGTGTGCCTCTAAACAATATATTTCCTTTTGAAGTTTATATCTATTTTGAAAGAAAGGCTATGCAAGCCCCAATTCCACAAGCACCTAAAAATAATTGCCTCACATTGCTATAGGTTAACCGTGCACTGAACACTCCAACTCTATTATGTCATAACTGCAAGAATCCTTGAACAGAGATAAAGACAATTGACCAATGCCATTTTACCATTTCAAAATGTAATAACCATTTCCAAAAGTTGTCATCGTTTCATGAAAGCATATGTAGGTTGACTCCGTGAAATAAATAGAAATATTTGTCTCTTGAGCCCATAACAAGTAAATGTCCACAATGAACCTCCACATGGTTCCCAGACGTTGTGAACTTGAAGTGCAATGCTTGAAAGATAGCTTCCCTTGTTATTCAAAATAGAATTCAGAGTCATCTCAAAGCAAAATTTCACAGAATTTTATCATAAATTCCCAATTTAACCCCTACATGCATTCAAACAAACAAAGCATCAACCCATTCAACAAAAAAAAGGCTCCCAGTTATTGATTCCCAGTTTCGACCCCATATGCTTTCAAACAAACAAAGCATCAACCCATTTCAACTAAGAGAGGCTCTCTTATATAGACTAGCTATGGATCAAAACAAATCTTCCCTTCCATGAAGTTTATTTATCCATTCTCTAACACTATGTAATTTGCTTTGCTATAGTCAAATATGGACAAATAATTTCCCTATGGCTTTCCACATGCTCTATTAAATTTGTCTTGCAGCATAAATCTTAGGGAGTGAACAATAAAATCCCCTCTATAGATTTTGCAGGGCGGATCTTAAGGGATGATATATTTTCCACTAACAGAGAACAGTCTGCAAATCTGTTTAAGGTATCATATAACATACTAAAAGGAGATAACACATTTTGCTAAATATAGTAAGAGTAAAAAAAAACACGAGAAAGTGGGTAGACCCTTTGCATAATGTTTGGACAATTCACAACTTCAATTTTAAGAAATTGAATAAACTATTTGATTCTCTCGTTGCTTTGTAATCTTCAAGCTTTATAATTGCTCACTCCATTACTGTATAATTTTTTTTGGTGAGACAAATCCTCAATCACTGGCATCGGGACATCTATTCCATGATTTTCATTGCAAATATTTTACCATCAATTACTATATAGACCCTAAATCACTCGGACTGAGGGCATCTACTTAGTGATTTTCATTGCAAATACTCATTTTTTTTACTGTTAATTACTATATAAAAACCTAAATGACTGGATCAATAAATAAATTCAACATCCACAACTCTATGTAAATATACATAAGTCGCACAACAATCCTCTATGTATTTACGTGAATTTACACGACAAAGGAATATTTTTGGGTTCAATTTTCAACCAAATTCAACTTAAAATATACTGATGTTTTTTACTTTACTGAAACCATTGTAAGAAAGAGCAATACAAACGCCCTAAAAACAATCAAGAATTCTCTTTTTTACTTTACTGAAACCATTGTAAGAAAGAGCAATACAAACGCCCTAAAAACAATCAAGAATTTTCTTTGTTAGGAACAAACCCCCTCCCCTGAAAAGTATTCGAAAGCCAAAAAGAATTTGAAACAAACAACAGATGGGGTAAAAAGGAAAAACACAAATCTGTGATAATATTACTCCAGTACGACAATTCTAGCTTGCTCGAAAATTGATCTTCAAAATGAATGAAACAACCTACGGAGATTCATGTGCAAAAGAATCGAAGAGTGAATCAAGCCTGAGGTAGAAGATGTATCAAGTAAAAACCCTAACCCAAATATGCAATATGACACAACAAATAGCACTAAAAACAACGCATGAGTGAAAGCATGGTTGGTATCATGAGCAACTGGAATTATGGGAAACCACCCCTCCTTTGGAAGAAAATACACTAGAAGCTCCTTGTGCGGCTGAAACCTAGCAGATCAATGCAAGTTATCTGACAGAAGAAGCTTGTCCGGCTGAAACCTAGGAGATCAATACAGGTTATACAACATTAGTTGATCCAGTAGCAGCGGCCCTCTCTAAGCCCAAGTATTCCTCAATGACCTATAGAGTACAAGTACCCCGAGGGAAATATCTATTACATAATAAAACCCAATTCCATATGTGAACAAAGGGATAGAACCTCCGAGCTGAGTGAACTTCTTAGGAAATGGGTTGGCTCACCAACCATGCCTGAAATCACTTTCGAGCCGAAATTGTCGTGGGTTTGGAATGAGCTATCTCCATCTCAGATAGGGGATGTGTTTGGACTTTAGACTGATAAGAACCTTAAGAGAGAGTTCCCTAGATTGTTTTAGATTCTAAAGCATCAATTCCAACAAAGGTATTATACGCAAATCCATCAACAAATCATCAATAGTCTCGTTCTAGCCCAAGCGGTTTCATTACTTCCTTCATGAGAGTTAAAATGGGTTGTTGATCAGAGGCTGAGTGGAGGGAAGTGAGGTTTCTCAGGGAAGAGAGCTTTCGCACCTGAACGGGAAGCATCAATATAAATGTAGGGGAAAGAAGAATGCATTCATGCATTTTTTAATTTAAATATAATATAATTAAAAAGAATATTTGATAGCATAATTAAAAAAACAAAATAAATATTTGAGATGATAAAAAAATTAGAGATGAAATTTAATAATTGTTTTAAAACTCCCTGTAGTGAAATATTAATGGGTCATATTAAAAAAACAATAAAAAATATAATTTAAAAGAGAAAACAAATAAGTGAGGAACAACAATAAAATTCACTGGTTAACTTTGCAAGGACAATCATTTAATTAAATAAAATTTTGATACATTAAATGACAAATATTTTTTGAAAAAAATGTTACCCATTTTTATAGATTCACCTTCGTTAAAGTTGCTACTTGGTCCTAATTTTAAGGATGCCTTGATTATAATGCTTATAATATAAGTAATAATAACGTGTTATCATTGTTCACTTAAAGCAACTTATGTTTATACTCTAGATATCTAATCATGGGGTTAGACTCAACCAAGATATTGGCACAAATCATGGGGTTAGACTCAAGTAAGGTATTGGCACAACCTCAATTAAGAGAATGGTGTAAAGAGTATTTCATTAAAAAATCGAACTTAAAGATTATTAAACATTTTGAGATTTACACAATTTTATACAAATTCTCATTAAATGCTCAAACTTAGTCATATGTATTCTTTTATCATATGAACTATATTATTGAGCATTTGTATAATTATAGGCCTTTTCAAAGGTGTTATATAATATAAAATTATTATTATTAAAATTTAATTATATAATTATGTTTTTAACAATATTAATATATATTCATAACTATAACATAAATTTTGAAAATTTGATATTTATAATTATGAGGATAATGATGTTTCTGTATATTTATATATAGGTTTTCTAAGCTATGAAGTTAGGAGAAGCTAGCCTAAGTTTTCTAAGCTATGAAGTTTGGAGAAGCTATGTAAGAAAGACAATAGAAGTGAGCTTTATTCTCAAAGTCTATAAAGATATTTAGAGTTAGCTGAATGATAAATTTTATTATAAAAAACGATAAAAATATTAATCATTTTCATTTTCATTTTAAATTAATAATTTTTAAAAATGTTTTTAATTAATGTAATTAAAAGTCATAAAATCTTTATAACATTTCAGCTCCTTTTATTAGTATTAATTTGAATGACATTTTTTCATATTACAACATAATCAAATATTTAAATAAAATATATATATTTAAAATAAAAAAAACTTACAAAATATCTTAGTCTTCTCAGTGAAATATGAAATAGCAAGTACTCTGCACAAGACGCATTGATATGAATCTTCTACCATGAACGCAAAATTCGACAAGAATGGTTTCTCGTTGTTGGTTAAAGAGGTTGTAATTTAAGTGAGGCTTGGAATGTAGTCATAAATGATTCTCTTAAAAATTCTCTCAAATGACAATGTGAAATAAGCACTAATTATATTTGTTTCTGCCTTCACCAAAATTTTCGGTACAGAAAATCAGAAGTTTACCATATACACTTTCTATTTAAGATACTATATGTAAATGGACGTTTAATTAAATGCGATGCTGTGACCTTGATTTATATAACTGGTGTACAAGCCACAAGATAAAGCAAGCACAGTCGATACTATCAAAACGAGCATCGATTAAATGTGATGTCTTCGCCTTGATTTATAAGTGATGTAGAAGCCAACCGATAAAACGAGCACTGACGATGCCATCAACACCCGACGCCTAGAATACGTTGAACTACTGGAAGTGGGAAATTGAATTTGTTTCTTATCTTCAAATACTGCCTGCCCCTCAGTTGATACGACAAAGCCTTGGAAATGCTTAGGCGCTTCTATTTTTCTCTCTTCCAGCGATTCGGTTGAATCTGCCGTAGCCTCAGTTGGTTTTTCTTTATCGTCATCCTGTCGAATCGCCTCAGGATGTGTTGCGCTTTTATCGTCTTGTGCAGGTGGCTGCTTCTTCAAATCTTTTTGTCCTGCGGGAGTCGACCTCTCGACCGCCGACTGTAGCGATTGATCTGGCTTTCCAATGGCAGGAACCGTGTTTTGATTCTGTTGGTCGGAGATGTGAAGCAAAGGCAGGGTGACACGCAACCTTTCATCCCCAAACCTGGCAGTAACGCCATCGAGATTCAACTTCTGTGGGATGCTGATAACTTTTCTGAACCTATGTCCCGCTCTTTGCATTTTCTCCAATCCCGCTCCCACCTTCGTCATTTCCTCGATTTCCTTCACACCAGTACGTTCCCCGCAGATGACGAGACTTCCCCGGTTATTAACTTGCACTCTCAGATCTTCTCTTTTAAAGCCTGCACGGATAAGTCAAGGAATTAAATCAATTATCCCCAAAAGTATTGTACTTATAATAAACAGAGGCCTTTCGTAATAAACTGATTTAGTAGTTATAACTATATATTCATGCAGGACTCACCTGGGAGATCGACGATTACGATGCGAAGTTCAGGTATCTCCTCAATGCGTACGTCAGGTTCGAACTCAGACTCCATCCCCTACCTTAATCTCCTGTCCTAACAAAACAGGGAATGGATGAATATGAATGCTGCAAATAACGGGCTAAGATTTTGCGCCTTCTTTTAGTGACTAAACAATTACTAATGCCCTCCTCCACAGAACCAAAGCAGTTATAAATGGCTCACTCTGCTACGGATCTTTGTATGTATCTTAATTATATGCATTTCCAAAAGCCGAAGGAACCGTGTGATTTGGATTACTTGTAGATGGTTCTGTTGTTACTGTCGGCGACACATCTCGATGTATCGTGAAAATGTGTATATACAGCTTAGGTATCTTGATTAATGTAACAAGGAATAGCAATGGGCGAGAAGCATCGATGGATTCGAAGGTTCGTTCCGAAGAAGTATCAGAATAACTTAATTACATTACTAAGAAAGAAAGATATTTATACAAGAGAAATAGGCCCAACAGACATCTAAGAATAGCTGGTGCGGTTGAAGAAGTATCAGAATAACTTAATTAAATTACTAAGAATTAAAGATATTTATACAAGAGAAATAGGCCCAACAAACAGCTAAGAATAGTTGGGGCGGTTGAGTTCCTAGATGAGCTTAACTCACACAAGCTGGCAGCATTGGAAATGCCAACACCAACATCCCCATAAGCGAAACATAGGGAGGAAACAAAAAACAAACAAAGATGAGTCCTTGCAACTAGGCCTGATAAGGTACCCATGTACAAGAAAATGAGAAAACCTCATGAGAAAAACTCCTCCCCAAACTAGAGAAAATCACACATGCGGAAAAAAGGCAATGGAGGTGAAACTGATGGAGACCCAAGTATCAAGTTTCGAACTCCTAAATGTATAATCCAAACTGCTAATGCACACCACAACAAGGAAGCATTGGATACCAACCCCCCACAATGGTGAAGTGAGTGAAAAAGAGGGTGGTAGTGAATGTCACATTTGATGGCAAAATGATGAAATTGCTAGTTGAAGCCGGTGATGATGTCCAACAAAACACTCCATTGTGGCAAGCTCCAAGACACTGCGAAACAAAGCAGTATAGGGAGACGAGATCCTAGTGACACTCCAACAAACTATCTGCATGAGTGGTCCGAAATCCACTACTCAAAAGTGCAGAACGAGAGGTACCATCAATAAATGTCATCATGGACAACAATCCTCATTATGGGTTCTGGCAAACAAAGTCCTTTTAGATACCCATTTACAAGCGAGGAATCAATACAATTCATTGACAAATGTGGTGTGCAACCACTCTTTGGAAAGAGAGCAGAGATCGCAGCGCAATGCTGCAAACAAAGTCAATAAAATGAAGGCTCCAAGAGTAGTGATGGAAATTTACAGCCAAAAAACCCTTCAAATACAATAGGCAAAAGTGATGCCAAAAAATTCAAAATATCCAATTCTCCCCCATTCAACACAAATAAGGGATTTCACTGATAGAAACATGCAGCAATAGATATCAATTGAATATAAATCAATACAGAAAACCATTCGAAGCTTCAGTTGACTTCCATCACTGGTCAAACATCAGTGGACCACTTAAAGGAAATCATCTGTAAAAGGAACTATGTACGATTGTATAGTCGAAGAAACACATCGATACGAAGTCCTCAAACATCTATGCAAATGATTCCATGGCCATTCATCAGCCCAGCCACAATGAATAGTTGACACCAGTCCATGGTTCTATCTTTCACTTCTTTTCTGGAAATTTTGAAAAGTAGAGTTGCCATTATCTCAAGAATTTTTTTTCTTGGGTACATTCCTCTGATTCTTATGAGGATGTCTAGATATGGCACATAGTTTTCTTATGGCTGAATAGAAGAAGCAGGATGAGGTTCTAGTTCACTGATAGAAGCACCAACAACATTCTCAAGTTTTGGCTTGTTATGGGAAGCCAACTCAGCAACACATTCATCAACATGTTTCTCTTCATTCTGAATTCCACTAGGAACAAATACAACATTCCTTGACTCAACAAGGCTAGGTGAAGACAAAGAGAGAGTAGAAGCATCATATCCAAGACTTGCTCTTAATGTCTACAACTCGGGGGAACTATGAACAACAATTCTTTGGCCATTCTTCCCATGTCCTCCTCCGGTATAGCCCATTTTGTTTAGCAGATGAGACCCATTACCTATAGTGTGTTTTGCAAATCTAAGAGAAACACAATCAGTAGTAGACAATAAAGCATGTCATGAAATAGAGACATCAACATACTAACAACAAGGTGAGCTACAATCATCAATAGGTGAGCTGGGCAGCTCAACAGTCTTCATCTCAGCATTCTGCAGTCGAGGGACTTTTTCCTCAAGGTCCTCTTTGCAAACCAGTAATCCTTGAATTGTCTCATCCTTCTGAGTCAGTTGCAGCAACAAGGAGTCATGAGCTTCCTTCAAAGCTTGATACTCATCAAACATCCCGTCATCGTTTGGTTGAAGAGAAGCTTTTACTTCGTCTTCTAAACTATTGAGAAGATCAACCTTTGCCACAAATTTGTCTTCAAATTCTCCAAGGAAAGTTTCCATGTTTCTTTGCAAAATATCAACTTTTTGAGATTTTTCAGTCAAAGCAATTTTCAACTGATTCTTTAGTTCGGCATTCTCTGCATGCAACAAGGCAACCGTCGATTGCAAGGAAATGAACTCATGACAAAGTTGATCAACAACCTTCTTCTCACGTAATTCCTTCAATCTTCTACCCATCTTCGAGCAACAAAAGCAACCAGCAATACAAACATGAATGGAAAGCAATGCCTCTTTCTTTTCCTTGAATGGAGATGAGTGATGGCCACTATCAAGTCCCAAAAGCTTGTAAGTCAAAATCCCAAAGTAAATTGATGTGGCATGTATTTTCTTATCACCATAGTTGTGATACCTATGAGTGAGATGGCCACCAACTTTGAGTGCTACAAGTAGGATCCACAACTACCCAAAAACAATATAGATGACAGACCTAAATGTTGTTATCAATTGAAGAGCCGAGATTGAAGGGAAACCACAATACCCCCAAATGCGTCCTTAAGTATTGCTGCTTCTTAGAGGCACAGATCTCTTCAATGAAAGGAGAGCTGACAGAAGCATGACAAGAAGAAAAGTGATCTGAGTTTATACGAGTCACCAATAGGACATAGAACAAGCTATCATAGTGGAGTTCCATGGAAATACCGAAAAACAATCCTCAACAACGAAATGCTTGATTCAATGAAACAATCACCACATCCACGGTACACTCGAAGACGACCACGCTACCTTAGGATCCGAGCAGTAGAAAAACAAGTGGAACACAACACAATCTTCACCATGGGTCCATGGTCAGAACCAATTGTGCTACTGCGTCAAAGAGCCACAGATCTGGGACATAAAAAAATATGCGGGTGCGCAATGGATTTGAGCCACGATCCAAAGAGATCCACAAAGCCACAAATCATAAAGTGATCTGAATATGGAGGAGGCGCTCGATCAGATCTCAGTAGCTGGATTGCCAAATTGCTAGAGCCGTATAGCTAAATTGCTGGAGGAAGATCATTTTGTGAGAGCTAAGAGGTAAATAGCCATTTGCTTATGAGAGATGGGCGTAAAGATCCGGGATGAGATCCCCTCACAGATCTTTCACAAGAAAAAAAAATTATGTTTGCAGCAAGATCCGGGATCAAAGATATGCCCATATTGTTGTGGAAATCTGGGACAAACCAAAGCTTTTCCCACATCAAAGCATTTCAGAAGTGGCCACCTCTCACAGCCACGATTCCTCTGCAACAGTACCTCAACCACACAAAAATAAACTCAAATCTGCATTGAAGAGACAACAAACTGAGTATACATTTGGAGTTAAACTTGTAGATTTGCAGATTCTAGACCATATAAAAGAGTCCACGGATCTAAAAAATGAGATGCAAACGGATCCCAACACAAAGCAAATTGAGATCCTTTACACATTCAATTCGATGCTCCTATCATCATTAATATGCTTTGATCTCGAACATATTTGAATTAAGCTGCCAACGACCCTCAACTAGAAACCATGGATTATAGGCTTGGTATGAGTCATCCTCAAATGGAAATTATAGTATATTTATAACAAACTCACAAAGTTGTCTCCTCTTGCACAGAACAAGTCATTTCTCTAGTAACCAGCAAATGCACCACACTGAGCAGGCCACAAAACTCGATCTGGATCTACTAAAAAAGGCCACAAAACGCGATCTGGATCTACTAAAAAACAAAAAAGAAAGGCAAGATCACAGCCCCTCCCCTGAGATAGTCAAGGCTAAACATGAACATTGCTCTGATACCATGAAGAAGTATCAGAATAACGTAATTAAATTATTAAGAACGAAAGATATTTATACAAGAGAAATAGGCCCAACAAACAACTAAAAATAGCTAGGGCGATTGAGTTCCTAGGTGAGCTTAACTTACACAAACTGGCAACATTGGAAATGCCAACACCAACATGTTCTAGGAAGGGATTGGAATATATACCTAAAAGTCTTCTTGAGATTAAAGCATAGAGGAGTGACACATCTTCTTAACACTCAAGTGTAGAAGAATGATTTGAGAATATGTTGATAATTTTTACAAGCACACACTTGTGTTTTCCTCAAGAAAGCAAGGCTTGTTCCAAAGTGGAAGCCATTCTTAATCACTTTTCCCTTTTGTTAATACAAATTCTACTTTCCGTAAACCAATCTCTGATACCAAATCAAGGGGAAAAGGGGAGAACACCCTACGCAGTAAAAAAGAATTGACCTGCGTGGTGAATAGATAATTTTTCTTTTCTTTGCTTTAGGACCTGCGCTCCACTTTACAAATACTTTGCTCTAATTATTTTTGCGAACACTTTTCTTCACAAATCACCTGCGTGGAAATTAACTGCGCAATTTCACTTTTTACTGCGCAGATTAACTGCGCAATTCTACCTTTTACTGTGTGGTGATTACCTGCACATTTTGACTTTCTACTGTATAGGTGAAATTTGTTGTGCAACTCTCTAACCTCATGGAATTTAACTTCACAAAATACTTTGCAGAATACTTTACTTTGCATGAGCTTCGCACTTCATACAAATTACCTTTTCATAACTTCTTTTAACTTTACGAAGGTTAACTACGCACAAGTTACCTTCGCATTCCTATTTAGCTGCGCACAACCCAATCTTAAACAAACTTTGTATAAATGTATTTCATGCTAAAACATAAGAACCGAAACATATGTAGAAGTTATTGCGCAGTTAAAATAGGTTTTTTACCACTATGAAATACTTAGAAATCTTGATTTGATTTACAGACCGTAAATGTAAACAACATTTACGTTGGTCAATATGAACTAGATGTGCGGGATGCATAAACCAACATTCTTGAGAATGAATACATAAAATTAAGACTTATATATATTACCACTTTAAAACATAGCAACTTTTCCGCACTTACAGAGAGATGAGTTTTACTTCAATCTTTCACAATTTTACAGAGCTTGGGCTCTTCATACATCTCACGGGATGAGTTTATCCTCCTTTCACTCTTCTTCCCTCACATACATCTCTTTCTCTATCTCTATCTAATCTTCTGTGAATGATTTTTATTTATACACAAAATTGATTTGGCTTCTCCTGGAAGCTACAGGGTTTCATTAAAGACTGTAATAAATTTCTACCTAAGAAGCTTTGGGCCTACGAAATACAAACGCGGCTACATAAATACTAACTTGCCATGAGTGGGATTGGCTGCAAACTGATTGACTGTCTAACATTGCAGACTGACAAAATGACTGACTGAGAGTCTGACAGATCCAACGCATATTAGATACGCTATTATCTCATAAATACAATATTTCCAACAACTTTGAGCAAAAAAGATGCAAAGAAGGCAGCTGCAAAGGCGAAAAGGTTGTAGAAATGTCTGATTGTTCAGCCACGGCTGTAATGCCTCCATTGGCATTATAAATTTTAATGTAATTAAACATAGATTTTGTGACTAAGCAGCATATAATCAACGTGTAACCATAAAAACATATAAAGGACATATAATCATTTTGCAATAGCATCAAATAACTTAGAATTTTTAAAACTTCATTGGTGATTCACACAACATAAATTAACATCATAAATCATGTAGCAATAGCATCATATGATAATTTTACAACAACATACAAACAATTTAAAATCACAAGAAAAATACCTCGTTATAAGAATGGTGACGGAGTCCAAACTGAGCAAGCTTCCCTCTTCTCCTCGAGTTTCTCCCATCTTCACTGCCCAAAGTGGAACCACGGTTTTACCTCCCAGCCAACTAGGGGCCTAGCCAGCTCCCTAGCCCCAGGAAGCCATTGAACCGTCCCATCCAAATGGCCTCCTGGCCCTCCGTGCCCGAGACCACCAAAGAACAGAACAGTGATGCACTAGTAGGCTATGTATCAAATCTTCCAAGAGTTCTCAAACTCTTCCAACTCTTCCAAACTTCTCATACCCCAAATTATCCAAAATACCTATTCCTATCCAAATTCTTACCAAAATATCCTTCAAGAGAAAAGACCCCCTTCCAATCTCAAGTCTCTTATTTATATCAAAACTCCTCATCATCCTCCTCATCCATCAATAAATTCCAAAAATAATAGTCAACAATCAATAAATTCATTTTCTAGAAAAAATGTAGCAATTTGATTTAAATAATTTAAATATTAATAAACATGGTTGCAAAGTCTTACTTGTCATCCTCCCTTCTTAATGCAACTATGACAACTCTTTTCTAAAAATTTGTGCAAATCCTATCTATCCATTTATTTATATTATCCTTTCATTCATAAGTCAAATAAGATATTTTCATATACTATATTATACTATGACATAATTTATATTATATGTATATAATTATATATGTAATTCAATAATACAATCAATTTATGTAAATCTAAAACATATTTGACAAGTCAACAAACTCATACTTTCAACACACAAGTAATACTTTCAACAATTCATCAACCAATATACTATTAGCTCATATCACCATATTAATTCATTCATTGATCGACCAATCATAGTATTGTATTCGCGAATTGGCGTATGCATGGCCAGTGCACATGTCTTAAGCGTGGGTACTAATAATCACATTTAATGCTCATAATAGATCATTATTACATGCGCTCAAACAACATATAGAAGTGCAATTAATCAATGCATCATTCATTATTCATAATCATTCATATATAATCAATACGACAAAATTACATAACCATAATGATGAAATCAAGCATATAATCACGATGGTTAATAACAATCAAGAACACCATCCAATCCATCATGGTCCCATCCATCCCATTAGTAATCCAACCCCCTAATCACCACTACTTCCATCTCCTGACCTCACCATTCCGTCCTCTGCTGGAATATACCATGGAATCTTGACTACGCATATGACCATGTATATAACCCGTAAGTGGAAGTGTCGATCGACCACATCGACCAAGCTTCCCCAACAGGCACCCACTAGTCGTCATCACACATCCACGGGAGCATGCTCAGCACAACCCTCCCACGACTCTGGGTTTCGGAGGTTCGATGGTGCGAAATGCCTCCACCCCTCCTAATAGTACTAGGGTCAACACCCTACATCAACCATACTATGCCACCATTGATCTAAGGGGTCCCGTCATTGAAAAACCACTTTGGGCAAGTCACAATTCCTATCAAAACTCACACTCACCCACAAGTCATAGAAATATTGGAATTCACAATTAAATAGCATGAAATTTGATATAACGTCATTATACTCATGATGTTCAATACATCTCATGGGCCTTGGGAATATAGGAATCTGCCCATCTCATAGCCAATCAACATGTGGAATATTTCATCATTAACATGAACATATATATAGCCATAACCAACTCTTTCAAGTGCCAATCCATATCACTAATACGACATTTACAAATAATCATGTAAGTTATTTTTGCAAACAACTAAATTAGCATTCTACATATGGATATTCTATATTCAATTTTGCATGTTCAAATGAAATAACATATTCATTGTCATTAATAAATTAAAACAATATTTCGAATTACCATACATGCCTCAAGGGAGTCCACATGTCCACCTAACAATCATCTTGATCAATCTATCTTAGTAAAATAGATAATAAGCAAATAAGATGCTAAGCTAATTCACATTAGAGTTTTTAATTAATGACCATCAAAATATGGGGCGTTACATACACCCACCCTTCAAGAAACTTCGTCCCGGAGTTATGGTCATTCACAATTTTAAGAAAAATCTCGATACCATATCTTTATTCTTTCCGACTAAAATACCTTAGCCATGCTGGTCCCATGAGACCTTCACATGATCAACATGTTGTTATTATATAATTTTACCTCTTCCACCACATAGGATGTGTTCTCGAGTTACGCTTTACATGATATACACACAATTCATCTAACTTCATCAAGGTTTATCAATTCATTTAATCCTAGTTAGTTAACATATAATCATAATCTGTTGTTGTTTTGTATATCATAGTTCATAAGAAGACCTTGTCTCCCATACCACATTCCCTTAGGTTCAAGGTGTATTGTTATGACTCATTTATGGATTTTTAGCTTCAATGAATCTTTTCCTAATAATTAGTAATTACTTTCTCATTATTATATTCAATTAGACTCAAATCTCAACAGTATCTTGAATGATGTGCTATATAATAATCTGGATAGCGCCATGTCTATCAAATGAGTACACCTCACCAATTAACACTTGTCAAAGGAGAATTGCGACACACGAGTCTCATGCTATGCAGAAAATACTTGTGGTTTCCATTTTACACATAGATCGCTTCCAACCCTTATAGTTTTAACTAATTTGTCTAATAGTGTGATTAACTCATGAACATCGTGAATCTCGACCCACATATCTACATGGGTACATCATATAGCTATATGTTATATGACAAAGCTTCTACATCATAAACCCTACCTTAGTATATTTTTACGATGGGAAGGGTGCTACTTTACTTAATGCAATTAATCAGATATTTATATTTACCAGGATGCATATGACTAGACATGTGCTACACATACTCATCTTACTTATTTATTCGATGGTTTTGTAAGGATACTTATACTTTTCCATAAATAAATTATTTTGCACTTATATAATTGAACCACACACAATACTCACCACTTATGGCCTCTATTCAATCACTTACAATGAAGGAAGTCCATATATAGGATGAAGATTCCCCTTACTCATGGGTAGGTTTGGAAAATTATGTTCCATTAATGTTTAACATTTACCCTTGGTTTATTTATTAATAAGGAATACTTCCAAGGTGAACAGTAGAGTTGCTCTACTAAATATGCATCCCTTCTTGTTAATTTATTAACTAAATCATAAGTTGTTGTCTCTTTTGTTTTTTGTTTGTTTAACAAGTGTTGATACTCTAGATGATGCTAACCAATTATTTAAATAATTCCCCTAGCCACAATAGTATTACAAAACTTGCATAGGCTTACAACTTACCTTCACTCGGGGTCCATCAATATATTATCTATAATATTACTTGTAATTATTACACTTAGAATTACCCATTCTTAATATCTTCCTCTTTCCTAGTCATGCTTTGTAACAATTTATCTATACCTTATCCTTACATCATAATAACAACATGATCTCTAGTCATTGTACATTTCTTTGGACATCTTATGCTTTTATTCTTACCAAGAATTTTTTATTTTTTTTATTATGAAAGAAGTTCAACACCAGGGTGAACATGCCCCATGCTCTTTATTAGAGTTGAAACTAACTTAAGTTAACTCCTAAGACTTATCTTGGATTAGTTATATGGAAAATATCCCCTCGAAAAACATCATATTAGGCATACCGATTTCTTTTGGTTAATCTTTATCTTAACCACTAGATCATCTACTCATAATGTGGGAGGAATAATTATTATCATTATTACAAAATTTCAATCATTTCTCAACATGATCGTTATAGTTCATAAATTTATATAGTATAAATTTATCAACTAGTATATAGTCATACTCAATTTTAGGTCAACTAAACCACCTCACCCTAATACTTAATAAGTGAATAAGTGGGGAATGGCCCCTATGTTATACATCACACACCCTTTCCTATTCCATCAAATTCCTTCCTAGCTACAAACGTGTTTCATTACCTCACCCAAAAACTTAATACATATAAGACTATACTTAGGTGGTTACTAATGGTTTTTAACTTTTTACTTCATACTTGAGCCCTTAAGCAGCCCACATTGTATCACAATTCAGTGTAGGATAAGCTTGCAAATTTTCCAACTAAGTCACACATATTGCAATTTACTTAAATATTTCTTATACTATATCTTTATATCTTTATATTTTTATTGCAATATTCATTGTTTTTATATTTTCAATTTTTTTTCACTCTATATTTACCTATATACCCTATTTCTTGTATTCTTACTTAAAGCCCAAGTTATGTATTATTTATCACTTATATATATATATACACACACACATTATGATAACTTCATAACTTATCTCGAGTCTCTTCTCCTTACTTACTTATCTCCATTATCATGTATTTACGCATCTATATTCTCATTCTCTGCCATCCTCTTTTCATTGTTTATTTAAATATATACTTTATATAGAGAGAAATGTATAGAAAATTAGTGACTACCAAAACTAGGAGACATGTGGCTATAAGAATTACTCATTTACTATTAACATGATTATAACCGGCATACTTACGAATTCTATCAGTACCCTTTATGGAATGAATTCATAAGTATACCCTCGATGGAATGAATTCTTTAGGGCTGTGTTTTTTGTTCATTTGATTTTGGAGGAGGCCCGTCCCATGAGGTGACACTCCATGCCCGTTATTTTCTATCCGCATATCATTATATTAAAGGTGATTGTTATTGATTAAGGGTAAACGATGTCCCGATGTCCTTGCACACTATCTACATATCTTATACATATATATATCCCTTTTTTTCTAGTTAAGGGAAAAATGTCGTAGCACAAGGTAATTAATTGGCATTGAAAAAGTAAATCCTGTCACATATCACAACATCAATTTTAGTCAATCCTATTAATGACTTTTGCGTGGAACCGTTAACACGAATTCCATGGCCTGCCAATTAGTTATGACATCCATCTCTAATAGTTATGACCCTCAAGTATCTCCCTATCACTTATGACTTTCCAAGATAACTATGGATTGCAGGGTTGAGAATTTCCCAATCCATTTCATGCATTGATGGTAGCAGTCGGCTTCACGCAAGATAGGAAGACTACCTGAAGAAGGGTCTTTCACACTTTATGGAAATCCATGAATAGACAGCTAATAGCATATTCTTTCTACTCTTAAGATATTGTGTATAGCCATCAGATCCACCGGATTTACAACTATTTCATGCAACTAGGGCAGTTGGAAATAGTTCTCAGCCACAAATTGACCAGCCTCAGTACGGCCTCGATTTTACCTCACTAGCCGCGTCATTGCTCCAAGAGAAAAGCTTTAGACAAAACCACCAAACCTAGGTGGTTGTGAGCCTTCAAGTACACTCATATTAAGTATTGAGTCCAATTAAACTATAGAAACATCGACTGTAATCCATGCCATTTATGGTAACAGCTTGGATTTACTTACTATTAAGTCAAGCTAGTTCTAATTTAGTAGTTACTATAGTTAATGACATGGTACGTCCTTACTGGGATACTAGCACTATTCCCGGCAAGGAGCTACAATAGAATCATAACAAGAGCCGATGTATCATTCTACGATAAAGGTAACACGTTCTGTATTATCCATATCTCTAAATTAGATGGTATATTATTTACTGGTTGCAGATATATACTATGAAAAATGTGTAAAGTACGTGAAAAGCGGTAAGAGTTCATCGTCTTTCTTTATGCAATTTATTACACAGAGCAAGAACAATTTATGCTTAATTATGTTGTACACAGTTTTCAAATTTTCAATAACTAGAAGTAGGAAAACAATCAAAATAATAATACACTAATAAATACAGAGATAAGTTGTGGGTTCTAGATATCGATTTTTTTTATTTTTTTTAAGGCCTAGGCGAGCACTCAATAGGATACCTTCATATTGCTCAGCTCCGCATCAGAGGCATAACCTTCCAATCCCACTTACCCTCTATTTCACTGGCGCCTCTCTAGCAAACCAAGATAAGGTGCTTATCTACATCACATCAGATATATAAATTATAATAATGTTTCAAGCATGCCTCTACACTATGCACACGGGACTTAGAGTATAGTATAAAAACTTAAATGCATATGTTTCACATAAATAAATTAAAATAAAAACCTTTATTCTGATTGGTATGAGACCATTTCCTCCGGGATCCACCCCTTGTTAGGTGAACTCAACCCTGATTGATTGACCCTTAAACCAATAATTATTTCTTTACTAATTTGTCCCCTTGCTAGTAGTCATAGATTATATTACATTTTTTTTTGTACATTTTACTGATTGATATCATTCAGATGCTCCTGTTAGGAACTCATATATATATATATATATATATAATTGAAGCATAAATTTTTTTAGTGATACCTAATCGCCTTGTTCCTCATAAATTTCCTTCTCATCTCCCTTTCCAAACTATGAAATAAAGCAGTCAAGCACAGCTAAAGGAGCTTGCAATTTTCCACATTGGGAGACAATCTTTGGAGTTATATCAACTCTAGAGCGCATGTGAATCATCATCAAACGAAAAGATATATATGGGAATGATGGAAACCCTAGCGGGAGTGTCAAAGATAGCACGAGTTAAATTTAATTGCACGAGAAGCTTATTGGGATGTTAGAAATCAAAGACTGTATGATTGAATTTGAAGTCTCTCATTTATAATTTATTTTGCTCAGTTAACAGAGATTTAAAGACAGTTTCCGAAGATTGATTTACTTATCAAGAAAGTTTTATTTTATTTTTATTTTTTTTATCGGCAATAATGTGAGCAGAACTAAGCACAGTGTAGTAGACACTAACCCAGGAGGCGGCTACGACGTTTTTGGCAGCCCCTGCTAACCATCTGCACCAGGCTTGCTTGGCAGCTACTTCAAAGTTTAGGGGTTGGTGCTAAAGCCATTGGCAATAGCAATGATGAGATTAGAAGACTCATAGAAATTCCAAACATTTAATATATATTGGGCTTCTTCATTACGGATTTGGGGAATTTCTAAGAGCAAGAAGGAGAGATCAAGGGTGCCGAATTTTGGAGGGTTTCTTCAACTACTGAGTTTAGTACACTATGATCATCATTGATGTTGATGACAAGATCATAAACAAGGCCCGTCAGAACTATCTATTTGGAGTAGTACCTAGCAACTGCACATGAAGCAAAAACAGTGCTCAACGAATTGAATGTGGCATTAGAAGAAGAATTGTCGAAGCAAGAGAAGAAGTTGAAGGTGGAACAGAGTGAATTTGATGAAGCTACTTCATCTCGTCGAAAGGGTTAACTTGCTAATAAGATAAGGCGGGAACAGTTGAAGCTTCAAAAGGTGCGGGAACCAAATGTTGCACTGAAAGAAAGAACAAAAAAAGCTCTTGCCACTAGTGGCAAACCGGGCGTTGATTTGCTAATTTCAGGTGGTGTTGGTGATGTGCTTGCATCATATTTGGATGCTAAACAAGGGTCAACTGTCACAGATTTGGATATTCACCGTGCACATGCAGCCAAGTATGAAAAAGAGTTTTTGGAAGACATGCAGAACCTTGGTGTTAAACCTCCAATAGTACTTACACGCGTAACTGAGTATATTGATATAATTAAAGATTATGTTCAAAAGATAATTGATCAAGGATTTTCATATATTGCTAAAGAAAGGAGCGGGTGAGAGTTTTGGTTTGGTATCTAGAGATTACTGGAACTGGAACATATCCTTAATTTGAATTATTATCTTTGAACAATCACCAGCCTCAAATGCAATGGCAGGCATACTGTTAGCCCTCTCACGCTGCAACAACAATTGACGGGAGAGCCTCCAGCCCTTACCAAGGTTACTCAACATGACCTGGATTCTAAAGTTTATTGCCCTGATAAACAATAAAGAAAATAAACTCGACCCAGTAATTAATAAACTCGATTTATATCAAACAGTCTGGGACACTTGTTGATTTGGCTAATTAATACACCGGTTTTTAGCTTTAAGCAAATGTATGACAGAGCTCTAAGCTCTTGTGATTGTTCAAATAAGCCTTTGACTGCTTTTGCTAAAGGTGTTCGGATATTATCAATTAATGTTAGTAGTAAATGAACATAATATCTAATTGAACTCTCTGCTTCAAATATATTAACAAAAGTATGGCACATATAAATATTTAAGAGAGGTTGTCTCAATTCTTGAGAATGCCTAGAAAACGCAACAAATTATAAGGGTGACTCTTTAACTCTCCTTGGCTCTTTGTGAACTCTCGTGGGGACACCTAGATAGGTTATGACTTAGACTGGGTTGATCATACTTTGGAAATGGAGTTTGGGTTAGATGCTAGAGAGCTTGAATACGTGGCTAGATAAGGAAAAGGCTGGTTTTGTTTTTTAAGCTTACATGCATCCAATTATCATGGCAGAGAGAGGCGATGAGACCGCTCTCCTCCTTGCAGTGATACAATTTATAAATAAAACAAGTATCAAAAGTATGGACTAACTCTTCTTTTCCTTCATTCAATAAACTTCTAATATAGAACAAGGAAGGTAGGAAGGCAGCTCTCCACATGGAGTCTTAGATCCACTTTAGTCTTACAGAATACATGCATTCTAATCCACATATGAAGGTATGCCTCAACAAGGAAGACAAATGAGGAGATCGGCTCCCTCAGTTGTGACAGGGTTCTAAAACGTTTGAACATTACATAACCTGGCTCTCCACAGGAAGCTCTATCCTTTGCTTGACCCATAGTAATTAAAATAAGAAAATATAAATAAGAATTATAAAATCCTTCGAGAAGGAGCTGCTCCCTTTCGTTCACAAGAGAAATGAAATGGTAACCAGGTTGGCTTCCATATACATGAATGGATTTCAACTGTATTCTCAAAGGGAAAGATGGAGTAAATAAGCTTCCTTTTCTATAACCACTGATTCTCCCAGGAAAACGTGGCATAGAGATGTAATAAAAATGAAAAAAAAAACTAAAAGGGCACCAATCTTCTTCTATAAACTGCTATCTATTATTTAGTAAAAACATTTAAATACACCAAAATTTAGTGAAGGATGGAGTTGGTTCTCCTACATGGAGAATGCTCCTTCTTAATGCAACTATCTGGGTCGCCTCTCTATCATACTGACATAACCTTCTTCCAAAAGCCCTGATTTATAAATTCAACATGCAAAATACCATGTTTTGTGCATTTTGTCACTAATTCAACGAGAACAAGGGACCACAAGTGATATATAAGCTGGCAGCCATCACAGTAAACCTAGTAAACTGTTTTTGAGCTTTACTACAATCAACCGCCACCCTCCAACTATCAGTTAGGTTGCATATCTTCCAAGATGTTTTAGATCTACCCTCTTTACTGGTGTACTGTGGTGTGGTGTACTGTGTATTAGGCTCTTTAGATCTACCTCTGTTTTACTTAATTTTATGTTATGAAGGTTATTCGAAATTCATATTTCATGTTTATTCCTTTATAATTTCATACGGACCCTTAAGGTTCCAGGTTTTGAACCTAAGGCTCTGATACCATGTGTAATGCCTCCATTGGCATTATACATTTTAATTAATTAAACATAGATTTTGTGACTAAGCAGCATATAATCAACGTGTAACCATAACAACATATAAAGGACATATAAGCATTTTGCAATAGCATCAAATAACTTAGAATTTTTAAAACTTCATTGGTGATTCACACAACATAAATCAACATCATAAATCATGTAGCAATAGCATCATATGATAATTTTACAACAACATATAAACAATTTAAAATCACAAGAAAAATACCTCGTTATAAGAATGGTGACGGAGTCCAAACTGAGCAATCTTCCCTCTTCTCCTCGAGTTTCTCCCATCTTCACTGCCCAAAGCGGAACCACGGTTTTACCTCCCAGCCAACTAGCGGCCTAGCCGGCTCCCTAGCCCCAGGAAGCCATTGAACGGTCCCATCCAAATGGCCTCCTGGCCCTCCGTGCCCGAGACCCCCAAAGAACAGAACAGTGATGCACTAGTAGGATATGTATCAAATCTTCCAAGAGTTCTCAAACTCTTCCAACTCTTCCAAACTTCTCATACCCCAAATTATCCAAAATACCTCTTCCTATCCAAACTCTTACCAAAATATACTTCAAGAGAAAAGACCCCCTTCCAATCTCAAGTCTCCTATTTATATCAAAACTCCTCATCATCCTCCTCATCCATCAATAAATTCCAAAAATAATAGTCAACAATCAATAAATTCATTTTCTAGAAAAAATGTAGCAATTTGATTTAAATAATTTAAATATTAATAAACATGGTTGCGAAGTCTTACTTGTCATCCTCCCTTCTTAATGCAACTATGACAACTCTTTTCTAAAAATTTGTGCAAATCCTATCTATCCATTTATTTATATTATCCTTTCATTCATAAGTCAAATAAGATATTTTCATATACTATATTATACTATGACATAATTTATATTATATGTATATAATTATATATGTAATTCAATAATACAATCAATTTATGTAAATCTAAAACATATTTGACAAGTCAACAAACTCATACTTTCAACACACAAGTAATACTTTCAACAATTCATCAACCAATATACTATTAGCTAATATCACCATATTAATTTATTCATTGATCGACCAATCATAGTATTGTATTCATGAATTGGCGTATGCATGGCCAGTGCACATGTCTTAAGCGTGGGTACTAATAATCACATTTAATGCTCATAATAGATCATTATTACATGCGCTCAAACAACATATAGAAGTGCAATTAATCAATGCATCATTCATTATTCATAATCATTCATACATAATCAATAAGACAAAATTACATAAACATAATGATGAAATCAAGAATATGATCACGATGGTTAATAACAATCAAGAACACCATCCAATCCATCATGGTCCCATCCATCCCATTAGTAATCCAACCCCCTAATCACCACTACTTCCATCTCCTGACCTCACCATCCCGTCCTTTGCTGGAATATACCATGGAATCTCGACTACGCGTATGACCATGTATATAACCCGTAAGTGGAAGTGTCGATCGACCACATTGACCAAGCTTCCCCAACAGGCACCCACTAGTCGTCATCACACATCCACGGGAGCGTGCTCAACACAGCCCTCCCACGACTCTGGGTTTCGGAGGTTCGATGGTGGGAAATGCCTCCACCCCTCCTAATAGTACTAGGGTCAACACCCTACATCAACCATACTATGCCATCACTGATCTAAGGGGTCCCGTCATTGAAAAACCACTTTGGGCAAGTCACAATTCTTGTCAAAACTCACACTCACCCACAAGTCATAGAAATATTGGAATTCACAATTAAATAGCATGAAATTTGATATAACGTCATTATACTCATGATGTTCAATACATCTCATGGGCCTTGGGAATATAGGAATCTGCCCATCTCATAGCCAATCAACATGTGGAATAGTTCATCATTAACATGAACATATATATAGCCATAACCAACTCTTTCAAGTGCCAATCCATACCACTAATACGACATTTACAAATAATCATGTAAGTTATTTTTGCAAACAACTAAATTAGCATTCTACATATGGATATTTTATATTCAATTTTGCATGTTCAAATGAAACAACATATTCATTGTCATTAATAAATTAAAACAATATTTCGAATTACCATACATGCCTCAAGGGAGTCCACATGTCCACATAACAATCATCTCGATCAATCTATCTTAGTAAAATAGATAATAAGCAAATAAGATGCTAAGCTAAATCACATTAGAGTTTTTAATTAATGACCATCAAAATATGGGGCGTTACAACGGCTGCCGGTCCCTTCTCTAGAAACCAAAGGCTAAACTTAGTCACCATATAGACTCTCCTTGGGGAGCGTGTTTATAAGGTTGGAGTAGTTGGATAGGAGTTTGGATCCATTAGATAGGATCCAATGGTGCTCTTCTAACAGGAATGATTCCAGGAGGAGTTGAGGAGAGTGTGCTTGTGAAGTTGGAGACGTTGGATGAGAGAACCAACTGGGCTTCCCTCAGAGTGCTCTTCTTACTGGAATGCTTCCAAGAGGAGTGGAGGAGAGTGTGCTTGTGAATTTGGAGACATTGTATGAGATATTCAACCATGCTCGCCTCACACTCATACCTGTGGCCACTAGAGTAAGGTGTTTAACAGATGAAGTTCAACAACACTAGGTATTGGTTAGAGGTCGTGTACATGCTCTCAGAGGAGTTAGTAATACTAGAAATTTCCCAAGAAGGTGAAATAAAAATCCGAAGGAAAAAAGGGAAGTAAAGTAGATTTGATGAAATGAAAAAGAGACCAATATTTCAAGAACTATGAAACACTTTTAAGCCCAATCCAATCGGAAAATCAACAAAATATTCAAGTAATCATACACAACATTATGTAGCAATGAACCAGAATGTTAATCCTTCTAATGTATCCATGAAAAATGACAATATGAAATTGACAAGAGATTCAATCTCCCTACCACTATACCCCCAAGTGAATCCACATACACCCATTCACCAATTGTTCTAATCCTCATAGGATACAAATGCATCTATTTTAAAAATCAATATACACACCCTTTAAAATTTACCACTAATAAAGCATTACACATAACTTGCAAATCATATATTTTAGGACATTTAAATAATATATTTTAGGACATTGTTCCACGGTAAAACACAGCATTTCATAGTATAAATCATATGCACACTCTCTCAAATCTAAAACCCCAAAGGACTCAAATGTATCATAGACAAAAAAAAATAGCAAAAGTGAACCCAGAGGCAAACAACCAAAAATGGTATGCATAAGATATCAAATTTTCCAAGACTATATTAGCTTTAAAGTTTCAAACATCCAAATAGCCACTAAAAAGCATAGGCATACAAATTCCTTAAGGCCTGGATGTTAAGATATTTATCCCCATTCAAATTTGAGAGATGCAGTTTCCACATTTAAATTTGACTAGCATTTACCATAGTTTAAAGCTTAGATTAGCTACATAATCAAACTACATCTAAACCACACTTCTTACATAATATGCATCTCTAGTGGTAAAAATCTAACTCAACCTACTTGCATTAGGTGAGCAAAAACACTAAAACACCATAAATATGCATAGTATTCAACATCTATCCTTGATACCCTATGCTCCTGAAAGCATAATTGGTAGTTGCCCCTCTAAAGAGCTCTAACTATCCATCAATTTTTTTACCATTCATCCAAGATTGCAAAATGCTAACCCATATTTGCATAATGATTTAAATTAATTTTATAATAAAATGTCATTTTGCTACCAAGGTACTTCTAAATAGTCAATGAATATTTGTGGCTTAACAAACACTGGGCAAATTACTCCAAGAGCAAGAACCAAGTCCCTATGTTTGAGTGGAAGGTGGAGTTATAAATAACATCGATGTCCATATCATCATTGAACATTGTAGTCGGACCATCACTAACAAGGGATTATTCTTGTCTCATTTCATGAATATGATTATTCCAATTTGCATTTGGCAATACATATATTTTTTTGTAAAATAAAACATTGAAGAAATGTTTTCACCTCGAGAATTATCATTAGAAATATAAAATGTTTTACTTTTTAAAGTTTAAGAAAAACTTTTAAAATTGAATTGATGTTTTAGAAAATAGTGAAGTGTTGTTTTTAGCAAACAAAAATTACGTACTTCTTGGAAAATCTTTTGTAGCACATAGTTTCTTGTTTCATTATGGTCAATGTTTGTTGAGAATTACTTAAAGCTTTTCC
Source organism: Larix kaempferi (assembly GCA_027924585.1). Classification (NCBI taxonomy): domain Eukaryota; kingdom Viridiplantae; phylum Streptophyta; class Pinopsida; order Pinales; family Pinaceae; genus Larix; species Larix kaempferi. The sequence goes on from BSBM01000073.1 coordinate 16,911,183, forward strand.
CCTTTTTCCAATACACGTTTTTTAGGGTTTTCGATCGTTTAGACATAGCACATGGCTAGGTGCAAAATTCCTTTTTTTTAATTCAAGTTTGTCATTTCCTTTTCATAATATTTATCTAGTATAGCTAATATGTTTTATAATTTTCTAAATTTAGAAGATAGCCTTCCAAAGTTAAGATATCTAAATTGATTATGACGTATGATACTTCCTCACCTCAAGACTTCCCCAATTTCCCCACCTCAACTTCAGACCTTGATCAAAAATACCCTAACTCAACAATAAGTAGATCTTTGCAATTATGCCCTTTAGAGTCCATTATTTATTTTCGCTATGTTGCAAACTATAACGTATGAGAGCTTCAAGATATGATTCAAGATATTTTTTAGTATTTGCAGGGACAACCCCTCCTTCTATTGAAAAATCACCTACCATGAAAGTGAGAGAGCATGAGATTGGGCCTTTGCCTCTATCATACCCTTTATATCCCAAGGGGGAGTTTAACAAACAACAAAACTCTATTTGACAAATGTACATTCCAAAGAGTTTACAAGACATAATGGTAATGGAAAGAGAGATATCGAAAAGGTAATAAAGGAACTTTTCATAAGCTATTAAATTTTGCATTATAATTTAGTTTTTTAGTGAACAAAAAATTAAACTTGCAACTTAGAGTTTTGTATTTGCATGAGGTGTTTGTAAATACCTCTCTTTACTATTATAGCTTAGTGATTTTAAATTTGCATGAAATTTTTGTATTTGTACGAGTCAACTTTCTCCTCCCAACAAATAAATCTTTCACAAATTAGTTTTACCATATAAATACCTTTAATTTAGTTCAAAGTCACTTTATTAAAGACAAACCACAGCTTTCTATGTTTTAGGGTGGGACAAGTCATTGTGCTGATTTTGCTTGTTTTAGTGTAATACATATGATCAAAATTTTCAATTGATTTGGTTTTAACTATTTCGTTCTTGGGTTTATCGCAATAGAGACTTTGATGTGAAGGGGTTTCCAACAAAGGAGACTTTGATGTGAAGGATGAAAATGGGAGGGAATTTACGAATACGTTGATGTGAATGATGAAAATGGGAGGGAAGTTTAAAAATTGGATGGCGATGGATTAACGTCTATATCATGCAGAAAATGGAATAAATAATTTCATCGGCACCATCTATACAATCATTTAAGTTACAATTCACCAACATCATCCATCCATTCAAATAAGGTGGAGTTTGGTGTTTGGTTACATTATTTAATGGTAAACAAGGAGCGCATGTTATATAGATTTCATGCCAACTATAAAATATAAAACCATGGTCACCTCCCCCTCCATTTCGTTCATTTCAAGTTTCATTAAACTCCATTTATTGCTCTTGCTTTAGGGCCTGAATATTGAATCTCCAGATTCTCCACAACACCATAATCCCACATTTTTTTAAAATTTAATTTTATAATCCAATTTAAATTTATGTTTCCTACTATCGTATACAACCTGACGGCTTTAAATCACCACCTCCCTGAATGTAAGACATGTGTAATCATTTGGTGACGTGGATACCTCAGATCCCTAAGAGCTGTTAGCAACAAACCAAAACACCCTACCTGCTTGTAGCACAATGTGTATGTGCAAGTTCTTATCCCAAAGTTATCAATGTTTCCATACTTGGAATCTCTTCGAAGAGCACCCACCCACAGTTCAACCATCCTGGACAATGAGTGCGCCTTGCTCGGCCTAGCGTTTCTAGAAAAAAGAGGCTTCTTCCAGAGATTCGAACAGGAAAATAGGCCATGTGGGAGGAAGTTCTGGTGAGCAGAGAGTAAGTTCAAGTCGTGCACATGGGGAAATGAGGTCTCCATCTTTCCACAGTGAGTGTACGTAAAAATAATTTTTCAATTTTCACCATGGATAAATCATAGAACTAATTGATTTTAGAGTTTTTTTTTAATATTTAATGGCCACGGATCTATGTCTAGGATGGATTGGTTCCTAGAAGCCATTTTATTTCCATGATCTATCGGTTGTTGAATTTCCTCTCCCACAGGGTAGGTAGAACTGTTGGAAATATTAATTACAGGCTGATGTTTATCAAGTCTCTGCCACCTAAGTCAGTCTACAGTTTTGTCAGACAGTCATTCAGTCATCCTGTCAACAGTCTGGCGCACGTCTCCTTGTATTTAATCAGCCATGTATTGTTTTGCAAGTCAAGTTGTTAGGTAGATTTTAATCAACAATTAAATTAAAATCTTTAATGTGACTAAGTAGCTTTTGAGAGAATCCAATATGAAGTTTATGTATGTAGTTGTGCATTAGAATTAAAAAATCAGAAGTAGAGGAGAAGAGAAGTAAAACAGAGTAGAGCGAGAGTCATATTTAGAAAGAATGTATAGAAGGTTGGAGCACAAGCTCTATATGTGAAGAATTGTAAGGATATCAAGCTCTGTATATAACGCAGAAGTATGCTGATATGGAGGAAGTTCTGTGGTTGAAGAGGAAGTGCCAAGTGGAGAAATAGCTAAGAGCCCAAGCTCTGTGTATGTGAAGAACTCATTCAATATATGCATTTGTAATTTTTATGCTATGGTAATATATATTTAAGTATTTCCACGCGTTATTCAAGAAATTAATTTATGTTGCGCACTTTCCTCATATTCTTCCAAGTGAATGATATTCCACATTTACTTTTATGAAAGATAAAGAACATTTAGTTATTTACTTTATGAAAGTTTTAATATTACGTTGAAGTTTCTTTGGGATTTAAAGTGTTGCAGTGAAAGTGAAGGTTAAAGTTACCGTGCACAAATTTAGGACATTGTCCTAAAATATCACACACAAAGATAAGTTCAGGGTTTCTAAAAGTTCACATTGAAAAAGGTATTTACTTTATGTCTGCATGGTAAATAACTCATATTTCAAAATTGGAGTAAATTTTTTCACTATAATTATTAAAGTATCTTGTTATTGCGAGAGTTCTCAAAGAAAATGCCACGCAACTCAAGTTAAGAAAGCCTTATTACCTAGTCCTGTGAAAGGAATTTATTGCACAATTAACATTAAATATTTATTGCACAAATTCAAGTTAGTTTTGCTGCAAATATCCACCCATGCATTTTATTGAGCAGTGACTGTTAAGTATTACTATGCAGATAATTTCAAAAATTTACTACCCATATAGTTTTTGTCACACTGTTTACTGCGCAGCTCACATCAAAGGCAAGTTGTGCACTTCCCAAGTTTGGGCAGAAGCAAATATGGAGACCGCAGAGTAACTTCCAACTGTGCACTATTCCCTTGATCTGATATCACAACGCTATGCATTTTCCTAGATCTGGTATTAAAGTAGGTTAAGAAGAAGGGAAACTTGTATAAGTGCTAGTTAAGGAGCAGGAGAATACATCAATAAAAACCAGAGTCATTGGAATGTCTTATGGTGGAGCTAATAGGAATTGAATACTATCAATCCCAGGACCTTCCTCCTCCCGACCAACTCGTTATCATATATAAATTCTTCATGGGATGGTCCACTCCCATGGCGGCCAAATTTGGTGTCTGATCCTTCACAATTCATCCCCACAGCTCGCACCTCTAGATGTGTGGAGATTTCAAGTTCTACGGAGAGGCATAACCGCTTACAGAGGTGACCGACGCCCTTGATAGGTTGTCTACATCGCCCGACTTTATTCTTTTAGAGATCTATCAGCACATGGAGTTCACATGGTTGTTCATGGAGGTGATTGTCCTAAACACCTTCATAGAGTTGAACTGCATAGTAGAGGTGAAAGTAACATGATCCAGGTTAGTGCTAGAATATCGCATCTTGTAACACACCCTTTTAACAAATGCATTTAATAGCACACATATTAACTATAAAATGAAATAGCAGAAGCATAAAATATTTTCAAAAAGACCCATTAAATCTCTTAACAAGAGTATAAAACTTATAATATGAGAAGCATAGAATAATCTACGAGACATTTATTTAATAATGTTCATGTTGAATGGTTTAATGCACCCTAGTTAATAATAATTCCCTGCGTAGTAAAACTCTAACTTATGGACTAGACATTAACTACACAAATTTAGAGCATAGGCATTTATAAGTATTTTAATTTAACATGCCTATTTATTTGTCTACCCATTAATTAAGTCAAAGTAAACAAAACTTCGAACTATCCTTTTCTGTTCAAAACTTGTTGTACAGTAAATTTCAGGTTAAATAAAAGGTTAATACATATATTTATGCACCCATAATAATACCAAATTATCGTATTTTTATTAAATAATATTACTCAACCATAATAAATTTTGGCCAAAAAAAATATTTCTGAATCTTTCCTTATAAAAACTTTTTCTTAGGAATCCTGACCATTTTTCATAAATTATGTTAGAGTAGCCTAGTCGACTGGATGACTAGATCCTTTACCGATTACTGTTGAGTTTGGACTACGGTCGAGTTAGTGCAGTCAATCAGTTAACCAACTAACCAGGCAATTGTAAAATAATGAGCTTTTAATATATATATATATATATATCTTCTACTTCGACTTAAACAAATATTGGTTTAACTTCAACTCAAACATATATTTATAATTATTCCAAAGAAAAATCAATATTTTCCAAGTATATGTGTTTTTCCTTTTCCCTTTTATTAAGTCAAAGGGATATTAATTCAACATATTTCTTTTTTTAACTATACTAAATAAAATTTAGTGGACCATAATAAGATAGTAGACTAACCAATTAAGCTCTCCACCGACTACGGTCAATATTTATTTTTAACTTCGACTTAAACATAAATATATCTAACTTTCACTCAAGCATATATGACCATATATATGCATTTTTCCATTTTATTGAGTCAAATGAAGGTTAATTCATCACCTATTTTTAAACTATACTAAATAATATTACGGACCATACTAAATTAGTCCACTAATTGACTAAGGCACCCGCCAACTTAAGCATATACTTATACATCTAACTTGGACTCAAGCAATTCCAACCCATGGTTTTCAAATCAGCAATACCACTCATTACAAAGCTCCTAAAAACATGCCTTAACTCAAGGTATTGTTTATCATTCACTTAACAAAGAAAATTAAGACTTAGACCTTTACCCTACTAAGGAGCTTTGACCTAAACATCTATTCTCTTCAAATAAGACAAATCATCCCATGGTTTTAATAACCCAAATGTTGATGTATTTGTAACTTCGGAAGATATTCACTTGTATATTGTATGTATTACATTTGTACTTTATTGTATCCCCAACGGAGATGTATTATTCCTCCAGTTGGAAGTATCATCATTTGTATTTGCAAGTGTCGCAAGTATTATTGTAAGTGTCGTAACTTATATATGATGGGTTATTAAACTACCTTAGATGGGTCGGCCCAGTGTGGGTTAAAGGGTTATTAGAAAACCCTAGTGGGGTTGGCCCAGTGACAAGTGGTAATGGGTTATTAGACTCTCCTAAGGGAGGTCATCCTAGTTAGAGTAAAAGGAGTGTCAATTCATTGTATACATAGAGAGTGTGACTCTCTCATTTATTCATTCACTCACTTACTCACTTCGCATTAGTGAGAGAGAGGAGGAGTGTGCACAAGTGGAGGAGGAGTAGCTACTGAATACGTTTATCTTTTTGGGATTCATCTTGGTGATCTTTGTATTGGTGCTTATTCTATCTCTGAGGAAGTTGCGGGGTTTTTCACCTTATTGGTTTTCCCCTGTGAAATGCTTTGTGTCTCTTCTCTCTTGTCTCTTATGCTTGATATGCTATACATGTTGTTCTTTCAGTTAAATATCCTAGATCATATTGATTTAAATGATGAAAAAATAACATGGTATCAGAGCTAGCTTGAAGGAAGGCATGATATGGCATTTATGAGACTTGTTGCACTTGCAACAAATTGGAAGCTGGGGCTTGGTATAGTAAAAACTAGTCATCGTGGCACTTTTGCTATAAATCCATTTTGGTGAAGGTTCAATATTTGAAACTTTTACAGGTCGAAGATGAAATGTCCGTGTACCTTGTGTCTGTAGGACAACCTTATATTCATTGTACTTTGTGATATATGATCGATACAAGTTAGGGTTTCTGCTTCTGACAGAATGCAGCCCTAAACAGGTGACCTAGGCACAAAGGTCATATCTCGGGATAGGAAGCTCCAAATGGAATTCCATAAAAAATGACAGTTAGGGAACGGACTTTAGTTTCATAGGTCTGGGTTTCAGAGGCCGAAGTTGAAATAGTGACATGTGGCTCACCATACAAGTTCGCTATATTGTTTCATCCCATAAATAGATCACGTTGCGACACTTGGCATGTCTCTCTCTCAGAGAATCCATTAAAGCTCATATCTATGGGGTTGGAAAGAAGACAGGTCAGTCTACCATAGGCTGAAGTTTCAGACCCTGAGGATCCAAAATTTCAGAGATACACCAGAAAAAATATGGCTTATATTTCTGTCCAAACAGAATTGGATTTTTCGCACTTTCATTTTTGGCTTGTCACTACTGCGGGAAATTAGGGCTTTTGACAAAAGTTGGAATTTTGGAATCTGAGACCACAGCTGGATGATTCTAACCAAAATTGAAATTTAGAGACCAAGATCGAAGTTTTTGGTTGGGTAGAACCTCGGGTTCTATCAAACCCTAGTTCAGGATTTTGTCAAGAAAACCAACAAACCAGAATTTGACAGAAGCTGCAGATCCGAAACTTGCAGGTCAATTTTGGAGGGTCAATTTTTGGAATTTTCAAAATATGAGCACACCAGCTTGCTTGCCTCAGTCAAGGTGCATCTTTTCATCCAATCATAAGTTTTAAATTCAAAGTTTAAAATTTTAGGGTTTCTCTGACAAACCCTAATCCAGCTCCAGATCCAGTTTCATCAAATCAAAGTGGATTGGGTTAATCCTAAAAGAGAATGAATTGACACCTACATAAGTTCCAGAGGGAGATGAGGCTAAGGCCTTACATAAGACGACTACAAGCAGGTATGACTTGAGAAGATATAAGTATGTTTTGAAATTTGTTCATGATTAAGTTCATGATATGTTTGTCTTCATATTATTGAGGTTAGTACAATCTTGATTAATTTTAGATTGACTAATCACCTTAGTAAAAGTATGAATGCATGTGAATGATATAAGACATTCATTGATTAGGGTTATGACACTTATGATTGTACTAATGCACTGTGGTATTGTATGAGGATGATGTCCGCTAACATGAAAGGTACATCAAATCAAGTTCTAAATCGAGAACATATGACCATGGTGACATGAAGACAAAGACTCATCCATTGCCATTGATCACATAGAAGCTCTGCTTACGAGGTATGTGTAATTAAGTTCTACAATGCTTAACTTATGAAATATACAGGTTACTAGCACAAGATTGAAGAGAACAAGGATAAATTGTTTTGTGATGTTAGACATAACTAGCAAATAGGATAATCCATGTATGTCTTTCTTATATCAAGTTAGAATCCTACCTTGTGTTAGGATCTTAGATAAGTATACTTTTGTATGATTGATAATGGTTATTTATGAAGTTATAAGTTTGAGTAATCATGGGTCTATGCATATTATACTTCTTAGTTTGATTAATGATAAGAAAAACTAGAAGAGTCCTATGGTCAAATAAGAATATGCATGAGTAAAAGAAGTGCTCCCTAAAACCTTGAATACTAATGCTTGTGATAAATTACCTATATATGATCATGACCTTACATGTTTAAGATTATTTAAAATCATAATGTTTTGATAGTATTGATATTATAGTAATGCATGTATGGTTATGTACAAGATCTTGAGGATGACACAATGCTGACACTTGTGCACACTTAAGCATGCACAGTGGTCCAGGATGGATATAATTTCAGAGACAGATAATCCAGGAAGCAAAGATGAAGAGGGAGCACACTTCAGTAGTTCCTACAAGGAAGCAAAGATGAAGAGGGAGCACACCCATTAGTTCCTACAAAGAAGCAAAGATTGAGAGGGAGTCCACCCAACAACCAAACAAAGATAAGTATTTGATATTTTTTTTGTATATATGATTACTTAAATGATGTTGTTTAGTCATGTTAGAAAAGTTGCATTAATGAACAAGATACTACTAACATACAATTAATGGGTAAGTGGCCTATGGTACTATACAACATTCCATTTCTATATATCTAGAATGAAACCTCTTTGCTAACATGTTGGGAGTTGTGCACACTCTTAAAAATGTTATGGTAGAGATGGAAGGCATCTAGAAAGTTACGGGATATGGATAAATGTTGTATTGAAACATTGGCTAAGATAATTGCATGATTGTATGACATATATCTTTATGTGTAAGAATTTGTTTTGAAATCTATGAGATGTTTCTAATCATGCAATTGAACTTGTCTTGTAGGAAAGACTGTGTACCATCACCTACAAGAGAGACTTGTTTCGAAGAACAAGCAACGAAGACGCAAAATTTGTTCCAACAACGAAGTTCAAAGAAAAATATCTATTGAAGATATTGAAGAATCTGAAGTTCCCAGGATCCGAGATGCAGTAATGGAAGAATGCCATGATAGAGGAATACCAGTCGATCATGAAGAATGATGTTTGGGATGTGGTCCCGAGACCAGAAGGGAAGTCTATTGTGACTTCCAAGTGGATCTACAAGATCAAGCATGCTGCAGATGGTAGCATAGAGAAATACAAGGAAAGGTTTGTGGCTCGTATCTTCTCCCAAAAGGAAGGGATAGATTATGAAGAATCTTTTGCACCTGTATCCAGATACACTTTCATCAGAACAGTACTTGCTCTGGATGTAGTGATGAAGTGTAAGATACACCAGATGGATGTCAAGACAACTTTCTTGAATGGTGTAGTCGAAGAGGATGTGTATGTGGAGCAACCACTCGGATTTGAGACACATGACAGGGAGTCACATGTGTGCAAATTGAAGAAAGCCTTGTATGGTTTGAAACAAGTACCTAGGTCTTGGTACAGTAGGATTGATAGCTTCCTGTCAAGTTGGGACTTTACCAAGAGTAAAGCAGATTCCAACCTTTACTACAACGTTAAGGAAGACAATCCAATGATACTCCTACTCTATGTGGATGACCTTTTTGTGACAAGTGAGGATGGGTTGATTGACGACACAAAGAGGAAGCTTACTTCCGAGTTCGAGATGAAGGGCTTAGGTATGATGCATTACTTTCTAGGTATGGAGGTGTGGCAGAGTGTAGATGGAATCTTCCTTGGACAAGGGAAGTATGCAGTAGAGATCCTAAAGCGGTTTGGGATGATGGACGACAAGGCCATGGCCACACCTATGGCATCGAAGTTGAAGCTATTAAGTGATGCTTCATCAGGATCGGTTGATTCCATGATGTATCGTCAGATGATTGGGTCCTTGATGTACCTGACAAACACGAGACCATATATTTTATTTGAAGTGAACAATTTGAGCTAGTTCCTGACGGATCCTAGACATGTTCACCTGATTGCTGTAAAGCATATTCCGAGGTACCTGAAGGGTATGATTGATTATGGGATCAAGTATGATGTGAATCAAAAGTTTAACCTGGAGGGTTATGTTGATTCAGATTGGGCAGGAAGTGTTGCCGATAGGAAGAGCACTTCGGGGTGCTGCTTTAGTATGGGATCATGTGTGATTTCTTGGTTTAGAAAGAAGCAATCCTACGTAGCACTGAGTACAGCTGAAGCAGAGTATGTCGCAGCTTGGTCAGCTAGTTGTGAGGAAGTATGGATAAGGAAGCTATTATCTGATTTATTTGATCTCCAATTGGATGCTACTTTTATATATTGTGACAACCAGAGTTGTGTGAAGTTGTTAGAGAACCCAGTGTTCCATGACAAGTTGAAGCATATCGAGATCAAATATCACTATATCAGGGATGTGGTGCAGAGAGGAGCAGTGAAGCACTAGTATGTTGCGAGAGATGAGCAGATTGCAGATGTGTTGACCAAACCACTAGCTAGAGTGAAGTTTGATTAATTTAGAGAGAGGCATGGTGTTCTTCAAATAGAAGATACTTCGAGGAGGAAGTGATGGGACACATTTGCAGGAGCCATTCCAAGCATGGTGGTAAGAGGATCCTTCCCATGGCTGTGGATGTAAGAGTTGTGTGATGAGCATTAGGATGATGTTCCAAATGATATGCATCAGGACAATGGTGTGATGATGATCAGGATGATCATATGTGATGAGCATCAGGTCGATGCTCCAGATGTTGTACATCAGGACGATGTATTGTATGATGATGATCAGGATGATCATATGTGATGAGCATTAGGTCAATGCTCCATATGTTGTGCATCAGGAGGATGTATTGTATGATGATGATCAGTATGATCATGAGCATCAGGATGATGCTCCATTCGAAGAAGATGATCAGTGGGATCATGAGTATTAGGATGATACTTCGTGGTCATGGATAGGTTATGTAGTTGCATACAAAAGATCTTGGAGATCTAGATAGGTTGTGCTAGGCATGGAAAAGATCCTAGGATGCTCTTTAGAGATCTTGCAAGATGCAAGATACTCTTTTAAGGTTTTTCAAGGGTCACATAGAAAATATCTTGGAGATCCGGACAGGTTGTGCTAGGCACGAAAAAGATCCTGGGATGCTCTTTAGAGATATTCACGGGGGCTTCACTCAATAAACCACTATCATAGCACGTTCGATCGTGGCATATGAAACAATACCCCTAATTTCACTAAATATTGGAAAATACCTTCCAAAATCATTTTTTTTAACCCCATCCCAATATGCTTTCCCAATTTAAGAAAACCCCTATTTTCACTAGATATTGTATGTATCAATTTTTTCATTAACATTTTTTATACCCCATTATATTTCTACCTAGTATATTGATATGATACCCCTCTTATGACCCCACATGCATTCTACAATGCACCTTGCTTCTTTCGATGTATATTGTGGATGCACATTACTTCACCCACAATGCAATTACTCAACCACATATCATTATGATTTGCAACATATAATGGTCTAATGAAGAGATAGGAGATCACTTCTTGTATGTCACTAGAGCCAATGCACATAGTACAACATTTAGATTGCATGTTGCAGTTCCCCAATCGCTGACTAAGCCTGTTGTGGGCTAGGTATCCAAGCCCCTAGGGCCTATAACAAGCTCTAGGAGGCTAACTAAACCTCCCAAGGCCTGTAATAGGCACGAGTGGCTGGGTATTCAATCCCCCAAGGCCTATCGAGGGCCTATAACAGGCCTTGGAGGCTTAGAGCCTCCCAAGGCTATTGGTAACAACTGGCTGAGTGCTATTGGTAACAATTGGCTATCAATGACCACTGTCTCTCGACTATGATCGACTGGAAACCCACTTCACCACGAAACCCCTGGCTTAAAGCATGCCTCAAGACGCGATTTCCTTGCGTACTAGTAAGCCTGAGCCTTGCCTCAACCCAATTTCTCATCCGACCGTGATCTTGCCATTTCCATTTGGCAGATATTTGTTAGCCCGCCCATATAAAAAAGAACCCAAAATATTTTTATATTGTTACATTAAATAAAAAAAACTCTTTTCCCCTTAATATATAAGCAATATAATTTTTAGGTTTTCATGAATATTTAATACCGCAATATGAATGAATGTGATATTATATTGCTTTCTAGTGAAGCCCATATGGAGATCTTGTAGGATGCAAGATACTCTTTTAAGGTTTTGCAAGTTCACATGTAAAAGATCATGGAGATCCGGACAGGTTGTGCTGGGCACGGAAAAGATCATGGGATGCTCCTTAGAGATTTTGCAGGTTGCAAGATACTCTTTTAAGTTTTTGTGAAGGTCACATGTAAAAGATCCTTGGAGATCCGATAGGTTGAGCAGTAAGCTCGTAAAAGTCCTGGGATGCTCTTTCGAGGTTTTGTTGACGCATGCAATCAACCTTGAGAATTCCACAAGATGGCACGCTCACAAAGATGATGAAGAACTACAGGAGGCTAGGCCTACATCCAACATGAAAAAGGGATGGCTCTATAGAACTTCCTATGATAAGAAGAATTGAGAGATAGCATCAATGATCGAGATGACGAGTATAGCAGCAGTGACGATGATCGAGCTCCAGTATTGAAGACTTGTGCCTATATGTATTAATGAATTGTGTCGAAGAATACCTTCCTAGTTAAGAGGGAGTGTTGATGTATTTGTAACTTCGGAAGATATTCACTTGTATATTGTATGTATTACATTTGTACTTTATTGTATCCCCAACGGAGATGTATTATTCCTCTGGTTGGAAGTATCATCATTTGTATTTGCAAGTGTCGCAAGTATTATTGTAAGTGTCGCAACTTATATATGATGGGTTATTAGACCACCTTATAGGGGTCAACCGAGTGTGGGTTAAAGGGTTATTAGACCACCCTAGTGGGGTCGGCCCAGTGACAAGTGGTAATGGCTTATTAGACTCTCCTAAGGGAGGTCGACCCAGTTAGAGTAAAAGGAAAGTCAAGTCATTGTATAAATAGAGAGTGTCACTCTCTCATTTATTCATTCACTCACTCACTCACTTTGCATTAGTGAGAGAGAGGAGGAGTGCGCACAAGTGGAGGAGGAGTAGCTACTGCAGACATTTATCTTTTGGGGATTCATCTTGGTGATCTTTGTATTGGTGCTTATTATATCTCTGAGGAAGTTGCAGAGTTTTTCACCTTCTTGGTTTTCCCCAGTGAAATGCTTTATGTCTCTTGTCTCTTGTCTCTTATGCTTGATATGTTGTACATGTTGTTCTTTCAGTTAAAGATCCTAGATCATATTGATTTAAATGATGAAAAACTAACACCAAAACCACTGTGGTATTACTAAATCAAGTTTGCCTAAGATTTTCAATTTACCTATTAGGTAAAAGAAGTCGAACCCATCTTTGACTCAAACATCAAAACTTTATTAAATATTTATATCAAACAATTTCTATTTCTTTTCCCAATCAATTTCCACTTATAATTGTAAATTTAGTTGGGCTATATTACCAAGCACTACATTTATTATTTAATGAACTATTTCCTTCCCCACTATAATCCTTATTGAATTGCATAATCATTTCCTTGGACTTAGGAGCTGCGTGGTAAAACAAAACTATGCTATAAAATTAGCATTGGGAAGGGATTGGAGAATCTCTGTAGAAGATTGAACCTCGATGTTTCAGGCTGAGTAGCACAATCCATCCTCAGGAGATACCAAAGAGTCCCAACTTTAATTCTAGGTCAAATCCTATCTTGATAAATAGTCTTCACCTGTTGAGAGATTTTGAATGTGGTGGTCGTCCTTCTTAGATAAAGGCTTTCATAGTAATCTTAGGTTTAATTTAACCTAAATTCATTTTCAATTTATCATAATTTTAAATTAATTAGTAAATTTTTATTTAAATTCTCCATAGTTAGATAAATTTTTCGTAATTTAATATGGAGAATAATTTCCTTTTCAGTTTTATAATTATAATTTAATTAGTAATTTACTTATTTAAATTTTTCATAATTTAGATTAGTTAGAAGGTTTTATGTGTTTGAGGTTTTAAAGGGTGAAGTCATATAGGTATTAGGTTTTGATGTGGATTTGAATGAGGGTAAACCCTAATCAGGACTAAGGTTCCAATTCTTTTGAGTTTATACTTTTGAGAAGGTTGATAATAGGGGTCCAGGATCTACTCAATTTCCATCCGTCATCTTTGTTTAGGTTGTGCGGGTGTTTTTCTATTTATATAGCTTCACATATTTTTCTCTTTGTGAAGTTATCAATGCTAGCAATAACCCTTGCATCCTCTATACAAACATGGTGTTTAGAGGTCTTCGAGTGTTCTGCTAAAGTTGAATTCCTTGCCCTTCCATGAATATTGTCCACACTATGTTCCTTTAGTCTTATGTGAATTGAGTGGCTTGTCTCTCCAATGTAGAGTTTGTGACAATCGCATGGTACCGAATAAACCCCTTTTTTTTCCCTCGGATCTAGCTTGTACTTTGCATGGTCTAAAATATTTCCTAAGGAGTTTGGTGGAGAGAAAGTAACCCTAATCTTATGTTTATGTAAGATTCAAGCTAATTTACCAGTGGTTCTTTGTATGTAGGGGAGGCTAATAGTTTTAAGTAGGTTGCCATTCTTTGTTTTTGTACGTCTATCATCTTGTGACCTCTTAATGGTTTTGCAGGATTTTTTTTCCTCATAGCCATTCTCTTTGAATACCTTAACTAGATGTTCAAGTTCTTGGGGTAAATGTGATGTGTGTGAGATTCGCTTGGCTCTAATTTCTAGAGTGTTAATAATACCTATTTTTTGGGTTAGATGATGATGATAGCTTTCCTCAATGTACTTAGCAGTGTGGGATTTTTTCTAGTGAACTTCATGTGATAGTGTGCCATCATTGTTTTTTGTGAGCAAGACATCCAGGAAAGGGAGTTTCCCATTGTTTTCTTTTTCCATTGTGAATTGTATGTCTCTTGACTGGCTATTCATATGGGCCAAGAAATTATTTGGCTTCTCAATCTCGTGCGTCCAGATGAATTATGTGTCATCCACATATATTTTCCATTGTTATGGATTCATGGAGACAAACTGATGGATTTGCTTTCAAATTTTTCCATGTAAATGTTGGCTACAATGGGGGAGAGTGGAGAACCCATGGTCACTCTGTTTGTTTTCTCATAAATGTCCCCACGAAAACTGGGGTAAGTAGACTTCAAACATACCTCCACTAAATGTGCAGTTTCATCATTTGTTAGTTCTTTTATGACCTTAACGGCTTCATCAACCGGTATCTTGGTGTATAAGGAAACGATGTCAAAGCTAACTAAATGGTCATCCTTCTTTAGTTTTGTTGATTTTAAGCTTTCTACAAAATGTGAGGAGTCCTTGATGAATGACGCAGAGCGACCAACAAGGGGATTTCCGGTCTTTCTGTGAGAACTTTAGCTAGGCCGTATGAGGGTGACCTAATGGTGCTAACAACCCGTCTAAGTGGACAGTCCTTTTTGTGGATCATGGGTAATCCATATATGCGTGGGTAATCCATTGTTTGTTTCTAAAATGCTTGTTCGTGGGGAAGAAGATAAGTTATGTGGGATCATCAAGATCATGAGCGGCGTATCTATGAGATCAATAAAGGAGAGCGAACTGTGCCTTTCGCCGTGGAGCAAGTATCATTACATGCAAGCCAAATGGTTGGGTAGGCTTACAAGAGGACTACTATCCCAGATGTGCACAGTACTTGCAATGAATACGATGCTTTTCTGCAATTTCCATCGTCAAAGATCGATGTTAGCTTTATCCATGAAGTGGAGAAAGCCAAAAGGACCATTGAGAAAAATCTCATGACGAAATCAAAATCCGCAAAGCAGGGAAATGAGAAAATTCTGGTGATCGTTTGTTCACAAAAAAGAGAATGGACAGAAAAATAAATAAATTTCAGGGTTGGCCACGGCCTTGTGAAGACCTTGTCTGATGTCCTCATCGCATTCAAATAGAACCCGACACTTTCACCCTAATGCAATTTAATATCTTCCATTTGTAGTCAAAGGAAAACCACGGTATTTTTCCATTGACACTTGCACCCTACCTATTGCAATTTAATATCTTTTGTTTGCAATCAAAGGAAAACAACGGTATGTTGGCATTCACAAAACATATTGTATTCCATTCTCATGTGATTGTGAATAACCATAAAATTCAGTGGGATTTTTCATAAATTAAATAACGAAGTTGGCGTGATACCATGCTTGATTTTAAAAAATTAACCAAGTGCTCACATACTTAATTTTTAATTATATTTTAATTTTTATTATTATTTAAATTGTGTTTTTAAATGTAAAAATAAATTTAATTCTTTTGAAAATATAAATCATATTTGTGTTAATTATATAAAATCACAAAACTAGAATACGTGTTAAAGTCCTCTCATCACGATGGATAAGGGAGACAAGGAAATATTGCAATTTTCAAGTCAATTGTTAAAGTCCTCTCATCACGATGGATAAGGGAGACAAGGAAATATTGCAATTTTCAAGTCAATGGAAGGCTTGTATAATATAAGCATCCAAAATTCTTTTTTTAACCTTCAGGTACCAAATGTCTTTAAGTTTAATATCAATGGACATAGCTATATATAATCATCATTATGTTTATAACTATTAAATTTTTTTAAACAATGTGTATTAAGCTTGTTATCAATAGATTTATACAATGTTATTAAACTTTTACTTTCTAAGATCAATCTTTGTTTTGGGATTTACATTTTTAGTTAAGCTTTTAAGCTTTTACTTTCTAAAATATAAGGTTAGAGTTTATTTTACAAATCACTTTTTATCGTTTATTATAACTCAATTTTTAATTTTTACCAAGTTAAAGGTTTCCTTGAGATATTCCTATTTGTATGTGTCAATACATGAAATTGATTAGTTGCTTTTATTGCACAGGTTTAGGCGCAACAAAACTTGACAAACGCCACATGGGACTTAACATTTTGTTTATTTCTCATAAATAATAAATACAAGGTGTTGAAAATGTGATTTGGTGGTTTATGCTTTATAGGAAGTCTCCAATTTTGAAAACAACCTTTTAACAAAAATGCAAGTTTCCAAATTTCAAAACAACCTTTTAGACGTGGTACAGGAAATTGTTACCGTCTTGCACTTGTTAGAAAAATAGTGATAGATTTATAGTTGCTTTTGATTTATTATGTAAGAGAAGGATCAAATTTTTTGGAGGTGCAAAACATTTTACAAAATTTTATACTTTAAAAGATACTACATTTCAAGGCCCATGATAAATGTAAATTGGTTATAATAGGGCCCATAATAGATTTAAGTTGGTTATAATAACATAATGTGTTGGAATCGATTTAATATTGAGAGGGGGGGGTGAATCAGTATTAGTGCAGTTATTAGCAATTTTTACCTTCTTTAACAGATTAGACTTTACTTAATATTTATTTTCAGTTATGCATAAGAAAATAAACATCCACATATATACACCACATGAACAACACATAACACACATGATTTTTACATGAAAACCCAAATAGGAGAAAAAAACATAATGCTTCTTTATAATGATAAAAATACATTCAACGAAGCACCAACTTCTTGTGTTTATCATCACCAACTAGAAGGAGGCACCAATCCCCTGGTTTTACAAGCACCGAACTGAAGGACGCTTCCACTCCTTGTGTTTTCTCCAGCACCAACTAGAAGGAGGCACCGACCCCCTGTCTTCCTTCTTTTACAGCAACCAACCTGAAGGAAGCTTCAACTCCATGTCTCCTTGCCTCGTCCGACTACCCTGATGTCCAATATGTGTTGTTTTCTTATTGAACTTCAACTCTGTGCACTCTTATGAGATTCTGTTGTGCACCATCTTCGTATGCAGTCTATACTCTATCAGTGTGCTGCATACATCACCTGACTTCTCATTCCTCTCAAATCACACTTAAGCTGATGACTTACTTCATGTACTGTGTGCTTGCTGAGACTGCCGTATATATCTCTGTTATCTCAACATTCTGCTCTGTGTGATTGTTGGCACGGGATTAGTCTGCATGAAGTGCGGAAGCCGACAATTGCGAAAGGGATAATCCGTGAAAGAAGGCCTAATCGCAGAGAATGAGGAAGCACAAGATTAGTTAGAGTTAGTTAGAATTGGTTATGTGGACCATTTTGTAACTGCTTAGTATCATATAAATAGGAGCATGTTTGTAAGCTTAAGGCCATCAAGTGATCCATCTTTCCATTGATCATTTTGATCCAGTTTGTGATCTGTCTTGTATCCGCGATATGATGTATTGACTGTTTTTGCAATGGTCATTCCACAGGTTTTAATGAATGCACGAAGATGTTCGATTATGGTTCTATTTTTGTCTTTGTCCCTGTTCGATGATGAATATGAATGTTTGTGAAATGTTTAATACTCTGTGGGTTTGGTAATTGCTATTATGCGAATGAATAGTTTGATCATGTTGTTGCGAATGCATGTTATATGTTGATTCTACGAATGGTGAGTATGTGAAATATGAATTGTTAGCATAATGCGAACGGTATAATCTATGGTTTCTGTGATGGTAATGTATGTTTGATGCATGTCCTCAACTTCAATATGGAAACTTGGTTCCTGCAGGCCCCTTATCCATCTCGGATGAGACTTCACTCACTCTGTGAGTGTTGATGGAAAGGGTTAAGCCTTTCTGGGCCGGTGTGTAAGGGAGTTTGGGTTGGTGTTTGTTGGCGACAGCGCGAAGTGAACCCCTGTTGAGAGACGCTGTGTCAACAAATGGTTCCATTGTTGGGATATTGAAGAGGAAAAGAAGAGGATATGCTGTGGCACCCGATGAAGCCAGAGATTCAAGAGTGGTTTGATAAATTCACAGAAAGTGAAAAGAGGAACCCTGGAAAGATAGTAACCAGTTGGCTGCAGAAATATATTTATTCAGATATCCACAAGATATTCTTTTGTGAATTCATGGTGCTATTGCACGAGTGGCTAGCGCAACAGACATTTCAGAAAAATCACTGCCAGAAGACTGAGCCTGATCATTGGACTCCAGAACTGATCCGACAGCTGAAACGAGTTGGCAATAAGGTATCAAGGGCTGTTGATTTATGGGTGGATAGTCTCCTCAACGGATACATTACTGAGTTCACAGTAGACACCATCAAGTCGTATAGTGACGCAGAAAGAAATTTTTTCAAAGGACCAAGGGGAAGATTCTTACTGTTGCTAAAACTGTGCATTAAGATGCTCGTCTGCGAAAAGGGAATATTTAGGATTACTTCCGACAAGTAGAAAGATCATTGTGCAGAGGTTGAGGGTATCGCATGAATGCAGATCCGATAGGAAGATGAGGGGTATATGGACATGAGCGACGATGAGTTTCTAAGGGAGGCTAAAGAATACCGTGGTACCTTGAGGAGTGGAGAGATATTCTTGCAACCTGAGAGAGGAGGAGGACTGAGAGAGAGTCGCCTGGAAGGACCGAATTGGAAGGCTATGAAATAGGACAACAAGGGATAGAGCTACCTTATTACAATGAAGGATACGGTGACCAGGCTACCCCAGAAGCATAAGAGGGATGGATCACAAGTGACAACATACCTTCAACCCCGCGCACTACTCATAATTTTCTAGGAAGAAACACAATCTATTAGCAGAGTTTCCCTACGTGCAGCGGTAGAAGTAGTGCATCAGTAAACCATAACAATAGGAATGTTAGAATGGCATACGACACAAAGATGCCCACTTTTTAGGGGAATAGGACCGAGGATCCTGAGCAATATTGGTTCCTTTGCGAAGTAGGTCCAGGATGAAGATATTAAAAAGGGACAGCTAGCGACGACCCTTAGGGGTCAGGCGCTAGATTGGTTTATTAAGTTTACAAAGGTTCCAGTGGCAACACCAACCAATTCATTGGCGCAGTTCAAAGCAGGAATGGTCGATGAGTTTAGAAATCCAAAGTCGAATTCGCAGTATGTTACCGAGCTCAAATAAATCAAGCAATTCCCAAATGAGACGGTATGGGAATTTGATCAATGGTATAAAACGTTGATAGAAAAGGTGAGTTTTGGAATAAACGATATGCAGTACAAGGAGTGGTTTATCGCAGGATTGGTGCCACACATCCATGGACCACTAATGCAACATAAGGTAGAAACACATGCCAAAAAATTGGAGATTGCGATGAAGCAGGAGGCTTTACCAATCGGTGAAGCAACAATAGGAATGGATGGGATCCAGGCGCAGTTGGCCACTATGACACTTCAATTGCAAGATATGAAGAAGGGGAAGGAAACTCACGAAGACATATGCTGCACCAGGTCCAAAGTAGAAGGACACCATAAGGACAATTGCCTCGAGTTCCAAGAATATTCGCAATCAGGTGCACCAAACCCCCTTCTTCAGCGAGGAATTCATTGGTGTCCTATCTGTCAGACAAGATGGCATCGACTGAAAGAATGTGTGTACTTGCAAAAGATGGTGTAGAAGCCGGTAAACCTATACTGCAAGTTTTTTTAGTCGGTTGGTCACGATGAAAAAGACTATAGGGCCTATGACCTACTACAAGAACAGACTGCTGATACATACTTTATGAAAGGGGAAGAGAAACCGATGGTACAACAACAACTGCCTCAATTTAACTAGTCACAGCAGTATGATCAAGGGTTGTATGGGAAACCGCAGTATGGGATCCCACAGTATCCCCCACCACAGTATGGCCAATCGCATTATGGGAATCCTCCATATCAGCAACCACAGTATGGATAGCCATAATACCCACCATATGGGCCACTGCGTAGATTTTTTAGAGGAGGATTCCCCAGAGGTAGAGGTGTTGGCATTGGATGCAGAGGATATGCTAGATGAGGACAAGGGCCGATTATATGTTATAATTGTGGGAAGCAGGGGAATTATCAGATGGATTTCCAAAACCTGGCACCACAGTGCACTTATTGCAGCGTTGTGGACCACAGTGTTGAGGACTGCACGCAGCTCATCGCGAAATGGTAGACAAGGAATATGCCTCCACAAAACCAAAATCAGAATACACCACCGGCTGTACATATTATATCAACAGAGGTTTGGAAACACAATGTGACTCTTGGAGTCGTCACACGAGGAGGAGCTGTGATAGGAGTCGATGGGTCACAAGCTACCGTTTGACCAATAGCACGGAAGCATGTCACCTTTGATGTGGAGGTCGAAAATGATGTCTCTTTGAAAGCGCAAGAGGCGATGCGACAGAGGAGGCAGTTACCTCTTTAGGAAGAAGTTATCTACGATATGCCACCGAAGTTCGACATGACGAAGTCACAGAGGAAGGATAACACTTTAAAGGCCTTCTTGGAGAGTTTCCTGGAGTTGGAAAAGGACCCAAATGCGTTGGAAGAAATATCTAGTCTGCTGCATCAGCGGGAGGGTGCACACTAGGAGAAAAAGGTCAATCACATACACAAGAGAAAGACAGGGAGAGAGATGCGAATGTTGGCACAAATTGGAGCATTTGATGTGAACTCAATCATTTTGGACCTGGGATTGGATGTGAACATTCTGACCAAGCAGACATGGGAAACAATGGGAAAACCGCAGTTGGCCTGGTCACCAGTGCAACTGCGATTAACAAATCAGAGTAAGGTTACTCCACTTAGTCAGGTGTGCCAACTCCTAGTTGAAATTGAGGGACTCAGGACATATGTAGACTTCGATGTAATAGATATTTTTGATAACACCAACCCCTATCCGGTGCTCTTAGGGATATACTCAGCGATGGAAAACCAAGCCATTATAAAAAAGTAGACTATGTCATTTTAGAATCGAGAGATGAGGGTCGTTGCACCTCTTGACCCTGTAGAAGGGCAGCGATGCGTTGAACCAACAAGAGATGAATTTACAGAGGGATGGGATAACGTATACAAGATATCTGAGGATTACATTAATCCTACTGTAGATGGAGAATTGGGATGGTGAGTGTCAGTTCAGCATCGTCAGATTCAGATGAAGCGCTCGAGAATTGGAAAAATCAGTTACATGAAGTATCATTCAGGAGGTGTGCACAGATCATACATTCGCTGCGTTGGGTAGACATAGAAGAGTGTGTGCTACCTACATACGAGGGATTTCCCAATTTGAACAAGTTTCTCACTTAATTTGAGGAGAAAGTGGTGGAGTCGCAACGTCTACTGGCCTTGGAGGAAGCATTGAAGGCTACTCCTGCGTGCTGGTGGGCGGCGCACAAGTCTAATATCATGACCTGGCCACTATGTCAACACCTCATGGAGGTTCGGTTCAGCGAAGCTGCAAGATATGGCGGAAGGAAATATGATGGTAGAGGAGATTTGAAGGAACATCTGAATGCATGTCAACACCAATGGGGCTCACAAGCAAAGCAAGAGTGTGTACATGCATTCATGCACACGTTGGATGAAGTACTGTGGAGTTGGTATGTCGCAGTAGAACTGCGACGCAGGCCAACCTCTTGGGAATAGCTCACCATTGGCTTCAACCAATCATTTTGTTTCTCATATGACAACCCCTTCATCCATACTATGCTACAGGTGATCCGTGAGAAAATACTTGAGCAGTACCGACAGAGCAACCGTTGGAACTTTGGTGGATTGCGACACCAGAAATGCTGATGGAATGTTATAATATCATAGGAGAATTGGATGATGAGTATGATCCAAGGGCCATATACGTGCCAGAATCAGAAGGTAGTCGCAGTGTTGAGGCACTAGGAATACCTTCCGACATATTTCAGCAACCATTGAAAATCAAGAAGGTGAATATTGGGTCAGAGGAGAAT
Organism: Larix kaempferi; assembly: GCA_027924585.1. Classification (NCBI taxonomy): domain Eukaryota; kingdom Viridiplantae; phylum Streptophyta; class Pinopsida; order Pinales; family Pinaceae; genus Larix; species Larix kaempferi. The sequence continues at coordinate 16,933,513 of BSBM01000073.1, forward strand.
CCGAAGTTCGCAAGTATTGGAGACTACTGGGATGATTCGACTATTGTGAAGATGATTGATCTGTTGCATCAATTTCAGGATCTGTTCCCAATGAAATTCTCAGAGATGAAAGAAATTTCCAGGGACTTAGGCGAAATGAATATCCCCCTAAAACCCGATGTGAATCTAGTCAAGAAGCGACCTTCTTGGTTGAATCCAAGGTACAACGAACGGGTGCAAGCTGAGATTGGCAGAATCCTCGACGCATAACCAATGACAGATGAGTTCGAGAAGTACACCACAGCGACCAAGAGGAATTGGAAGGGATCAGCGATAGAAGATAACTATAAGAAGTACGTAATCCAAACTCTGTGGTGCAGTATCAATGCAACGGAGCTGGCTGCGTCACCAGTCGAATAATGCAGTATTCATAGTAAAAAAGGGGGGGGGGGCGTCGACAAGTTAATCGTAGGGTATACCAAGACGTGGTACGCTTCGACGAGTCAGAAGCTTCCACGATGCGGAAGGGTCCAATCTAGCAATAAATGAGCAGTTAAACCACAACGATCAACGTCCAAAACAAAAAACCGACACAATTAATGCCCGACGCACGCGATGGATTTGGGAAATCGGCGTTGGATTTGGCAATTATTGTCCAAGATTGGGAGGATGCGGCACTTCACCACTATAAAAATGAGGCAGGAGGGAAGCTCGACACATTGTGTGTTAGGAAAGAAACTGTAGTGCATGGCAGTTTATATTTCGAGTAGTAGAAGTAAACGACCCAAACCCATGCCTGTTACACAAGAATAGCTAGAAGTCATGTCTAGTATACCACACAAGAACAAGAGGGGCGCCAATCAGCTATCGGCCTCCATTCGAACGCCGAAGAAAGGGACCCGGACCCTAGAACGATTCACCGATGAAGACACATGTACCTCAGGTGATAAAGTACTGTAAGAAGTGCATTATGGACCAATAATACCATGGTATGTGCTGCCACGAAAGAGAGGGGCACCAATGCTGCAAATAGATAAGAACAAACGGTACCATATTGCAATGTTGCAGAAACTACTGCATAGCGACCATGACCTTGCGAATTTCCAAGAAAGAATAGAAAGTTACGTTGACATCCACCATGAAGGAGGCCCAACCACGAAGGAACTCGTTGGATGGGCGATGGGATTGGAGTAGCCGAGGCTGTTAGGCCTCACCCACATGCCACACTTCGGGTGGCTAGCACAGGTTAATGCACACATCAAGCAATTGCTGGCTTGTTTTCATGGTGGGTACCTTTGGATGCATGAGAAGATTCCATTCACGGTCTATTTGATCTCAAGAATCACCGTGCTGCCTAAAGCAATAAGCTTACCTTTGGATCCGCCTATAATTTTTGCATGCATTTTATTAGAAATATCTACACCTAAATCTCTCTAGACTAAAATTACATATATGGTTTTGCTATGCTATGTGAATAACTCTTTGAGCAAAGGAGTGAAGTGCAATGAGTTATTATGACATTGTTTCAGAGCATGCAAACAAAATCCATTTCCATGTTGATCATGCTGGATATTTCATCTTGGATATTTTAAAAAGGCACATAGCCATTATAATAACCCTAATATAGCTTTCAAAGTCTGTGATATTTTTCCTAAAAAGCTGATGAATATATATTATTCTCAAAGATAAGTTGATGTGAAATTTTACCTCTCAAAAGAGGGGACAACTTTGTTAAAGCCCTTGTATTGTTTGCATAGTTTAATTTGATCCAAGTCACTTTTTTAAACATTTGAGTTTAGGAAGGAGGTTGAATGGTAAAATCCCGTGGGATTTTCTGTATAAAACGGGGAATCAAAGAATGGGGATTTAGCTTTTTATTGTTCACCCTAGCTTTGAATAACTTTGTTCGAACCTATTAACATGGTAATTTCGAAAAGCTCCCAGATTATGGATACCTAAAAGTATAGCAAGAATTAAAAATTCAAAGAATTTAGGGCTTGTTAACACTAGGATCTATCCTATTTTTAACCCTGTGTTCCCAAAATGTGTTGTTCAGGAAAGTTCTAAAGATGGATCAATGGCTAAGTATTTAGAGAGGTAACTGTTATCACATATATAGTAGCCGGGCTACCATACATTATTTTTCTCATTCCAGTACACTATTCAGCCAGTTCCCTTACATGTGAGATGGTGAGATGAGCATCTATATTGGATCACTATCAGATTGTGGACGGCAGTTGTATTCCCCATGCCATGACTGAGTTTCAGGACACTCAGAGAGATGACTGATATAGCCATTATACCATTAGTACAGAGCAGTCAGTACTGTTCAGAGTTGCAGCAGCAGTTTCAGAGGACAGATGATGGTACAGGTTGATGAGCTTTCAGGTATATGACTCAGCAGGTATATCATGGTGTTATGGTTAGATTGCTTTTATACTTATTCTTATAGCATGTCTTAGCACTTAGTGTCATGATCTGGCGATCATATAGATATTTGGACCTGGTTGATCTATTATATATACTATATTGTCCCTACTCAGACTTAGAAGTTCACTATTCATACTCATTGGTTTTACCCTCCCTAGGGAGAATAGAGGTGATCATTCAACCATAGCTTGGCTTGCTAGTGTCGGTTCCACCATTCATTGTCTCCATCCATCCATGGCCTACCTTTTAGTTTATCACCCTGACTTACTACTTGACTAGTGACATGGAGGATCTTTCCCCCACTGTAGCCTCTGTATTGGATGAGCTTCCCTGTTTATTGTGTCTCGGCTCTGAGTTGGTGACAAAACTTACCTATGGTGAGTTGGAGTTCCTTGTGAATTCCCCCTAGTCACTAAAGTTGTGTTGGCTAAACCTGAAACTTTTAGTGCTGCCATGAATGCAAAATATGGAAAAAATGAAATGCTATATCTTGTATGAAAAGCCCATTCATGCAATGTGTTTCTAAACACACATGAATGAAAGGCATGCCAAATGAAAATGGCTATGAAAATAAAATGTTATATCTTTTGGAAAATAAATACCTAGGTAAACAAGCTGTCCATGACACACCTAGAAGTGCTCAGGTAAACAAGTGCCTTAAAAACACACCTGCAACAGGAAGCCTAAAGAAAAAATGTAAATCTATGCAATGTGTTTGTAAACACACATAGATCAAGGCTATGCAAACTTCAGGCCCAAAAAGCAATGGAACTTAAATGCTATATCTAAACAATTGCTGGCCTTATTTGTATTATGGATTGTGCGCATCTGTGAAGGTGAATAAACCCTCTTTAAACAACTCATCCATTTGTGAGACACCGCCATTCCCTGTGTTATTGCTCATTCGGTATATGCTATGGTGTGTATTCCCTTTCCCTTTCCAAAGTGTCACAAAGTCAAGTCAGTCAAGTCATCCCTTAGCCTACCCAGTTAATTTAACCTTCACCCTTCACTAGCAAATTGATCACAGCTATGAAGTGAGTATGATCCTGAAAGTCTAGTCTGAGTAATAATAATAATTAACGACACTATATTTTTGGATTTAGATCGCCAGTTATGATTACTCTGTGTTATAATTGCTATTTGAATAAGTTGTAGAGCATTTATTAACCTTGACACTTTGCAGCAGCCTTGGATGATGGTCTGAGTTATATTTGGTCTTGGTTAGACCTAGTTTGACCATGGAGGACCATGGGACATGAGATGTTAGACCTTATGATGATATGGATAGATGATATATGGTCTATGTATACATACATGATGATTCTATGCAGCAGCTACAGGGTTATGATGATGATTCTTGGGTTACAACAGTGTTTGGTCATTTACAGATCATTATTATTGGCCTTGTTCCGGTATATTGGATATTTATTTTGATCATGCAGAGACTCATATGGTGTATAAGTACACATCTTGGATAGATTTGGACCTTCTGAGTCCAATGGGACAGTTTTTTTTCAGTTCCGGGCACTTACAGTGATGATTGAGCCTCAATAGGCTGTCCCAGTGCAGTTTTGGTCTGTAAGAGGCCCTATTGGAGCAGATGTGAGTTTCATCCGGTTGACCTAGGGCACTGATGATGGAGGGGGTGGTCCAGCCACTTGTTTTTACCATATTACCCCCCTCCCGGACACACTGGTGCCCTCACCTTGTAATACCCCAATTTTGAACCCTTAGGCAATATTGGCTCTAATGTAAATATTGCAAATACGCGATGTATGTTTCCCTAGCGTGGAGCTCAAGGCCAAGGCCCCGCTAGTTTATGCTCGGATTTTTATTTAAATTAGACACGCTCGATATTTTGTTACCCACGTGCTATTAAGCCATGGGATATTGTAAATTGATGTAAATATTTAACATTGAAATAAAATACCAAAAACTGGCTATGGAGGCAACGAATGAGAAGGGGCCACGTGTATCCACTAGGGAGTGGTGAGGGGGCTATGGGATTAAACCCTAGGCTGCCATTTGTCATTATGAGAACCCATTGACTTCCCTAGGTGACATTAATGCCTGCTGTAAGAAGGTGGTTGAGATTTCAGCCCATGGCTTCAATGGAGCATGGGCAGCCCTGAAATTCGTATGGGTGGGCATGGGCTCTGATTACTTGGGCAAGAAGTCACTCAACCTCATGGGGGGTTGCTTGATTCTCACCCCAGTCCATTGTGAAACTACCTAGCATCATTCCCATCCAAAAACGAGTGCCAGCAGTGAGGAAAAACCAGAAATCGCGACCTTGAGAGAACCCAGTTTTTGAAAGACCAAAAACGTCCAGATTTGGCATGGGACAGGGAAATCCAATGGGGGATCCAATAGCATGAACCTTGGGGCAAATTTGGGAGCATTAGCTACCCCGAAATCAATGGGAAAACCCAGTTTTTGCAGCTCAGAAAACGAGTGACGGATTTGAGCATTTGGTGAGCAGAATGGTGAGAAATCAAGTTGGGATTGACTATGCAGAGGTTGGGTGTGCTTGATAAACCCAGTGAAGGCTAGGATCTCAAAGATCAGCAGCTGGACCTTTCTATGCCCATCCTGAAGAGCACTGGAGGGAAGAGTTTCCTGAGGGACTGTGTAACAGAGAAGGGGATCTTCCTTGTGTTGGATGTGGTAGGTAATGTGGGTGCCTAACTGTTGAGTTCACTTGAGATGCCTGTAGCTCTGTGGTTGAGCTCACTGGCTTAGCACTACCCTCCTCTATCTGCTTGGATGCTTGACTGAAGCCATGACTATGAGGGAACCCAGCTAGTCCTCCTTAGTGGATACACGGCCCAGCTCGGGGGTGACCTCTCAGCTGAAAGAACACAAGCTGGACAGAGGTCTACGGTTGGGAGGAACGTTGACCTACCATAGCCAGTCGTTTGGACCATTACAGTTCAAGATGAGTAATCTGTGATTTAATTTATATACAGTATGTGTTTTGCAATGCATTCATGATTAATGGAATGAAATGCATCATGTTTTATGCAGTGTAATAAATTGTCCATGCTTAATGAAATTGGTAACTGTTACATGTATGAATGATATGGGTATGCTGAATGTATGAAGAAATGGTGTGCATACGTAATGATTAATTTCCGCTGTGTTTAAATTGAGATGAATCTGCACAAGGACGTTTTTAAAATGTTAGGATTTTATGTGCAAAAATTATTGGGGCTAAGTCTCCGATAAGCCCGTGTGTTGTTAACGTTTTCCCCTCCTTGCCTTTGACGATGGAAGGGGGCGTTACACACCTTGACAGCGCAGGCACTCCAGGAGGTAGTTTGGGGCAGTTTCACGCTTCTCGAGGCATTTCAGGATTGGTAGAAATGGCTATTGAGGAAATCGATTTGGGATACTGAGGCAAAGTTATGGCATGGGATGATCAGTGATGATATATTGGGGTCTTCCACACCTTCTCCAGCAGTTTCAGCTTCACCGGGGCCCGCATCCATCACTTATGGCACTTTCTGTGGATTTATGAGGTCTTTTGAGGACCACGACTTGACCATGGAGGCACGATTTGGTACTTTGATGATTATTTTATATTTATTGTGCTATGGGGATTGACCAAGGAGGGATAAAATTACCCCTTGGACCCACCATAAGCCTCTTATGATATTTTGTCATCATGATTTGGTGGGATTCCCCTCTTATAGGGCGATTTTGTCCACTTACATTATATTTTATTAGTGATCCATGTATTTTATTGTTCATCTCATCTCAACCATTGATTAGACATTTGTATCTTTTAATCTTAGCCACTCATTCAAAAAGTGGTTAGGGTTTTGGTGCCTCTCCTTCCTATTTAAAGGAGAGAGCCTCTCATTGTAAAGGGGACTTTTGGCTCTGGATTATTGGAATAGAAAATTATTATTGCATCTATCTCCAGTGTTGTGGTGAATGTTTTTGGTGTTCGTTCATTGGTTCTTCCTTTGCACTGAGTTATTGGAGATATTGTTTGCCATATACTTTGTACCACGATTTTGCATCTACAGGTGGAGGCCGATTTGCTTGGAGGAGGACGTATTGGTAGGGGAAGACTCTCCCTACTTCTTCTTTGGAGATCTTCGTTGGTAACAGGGAGTATTACTATCCCAAGACCTTCTATTTCATGTTAATATTGCATTTCTCTTGTATTTCTTCCATACTTGATCTTACTGATTGAATCTTCATTCCTTGGTTTGACAGGTAGAGGAAGGCGCACTTGTGGGCTAGGGCATCAATTCGGCAAGCAAATCAACAATCTCTCATTTGATCTCTGCGGGAATCTTCCTCAACATCAAGGCATCTCATCCACATTACTCAGGTATGATCTCAAGGTAAGTTCTATCTCCATGATCTATCCAATTGTCTAAAATATTTTAAAACCCTAAATTAATCAAAACCCCATTTTTACATTTTCTCAGATCTACTTAGATCTAGTGGGTTGTTGGGCATAATATTGAAAACCGACCTCTATAGCATCCACGGCATCCCGGATCTATAGTTTTGTGAGGATTGGCTTCCGTTTGACCCCCCTCCCATGCCAACTTAGCTTCTCCCAAGCAATGCGCACTTCCTAGTTTGAGCAAGTTGACCTAGATCTAGGTGGTGGGTGTTTGAGATTCCACTTGATTCGTCATCTACACATCCAATAACATACACCCAGATTGTTACTTTCGTGAAATTCACCTTGTGGGCCCTATTCCACATTTTAAGGGATTTAATCCCCATTTTGGACCACTTGGAACACTTAAACTCAGATCTACTAAGATCTAGCCGTTGGATTGCCACGAAATTATAGATCCATACTCCTACTTGACTAACCTACATGGATCTAAAGTTTGGATGCCATCCGACTTGTCTTGACCTACCTAACCCTCATTTTTAGCCTCCTTGGGAAAAGTCGCACCACCTTGGAGAAGTGAGTTGACTCACTTCTAGGACGTGGGTACTTGAGATTGTTGGAGATTTGGAACCGGAATAATTCAAAACCTAGGTCTAGACTATCACTTTGTCAAATCTTACCTTGGGGATATCATTCCTTGTTTTAAGGGATTGTGGTCCACTTGGGTTAAACCTAGATCTAGACATATTCATCCATCAAGACCTCTATTTCTCACTTGTCTCATGTACTAGGAGTCCCAAATCACAAGTCAACCCTACTTTGACTCCACTTCCCAATTCCCAAGGCACTGGTTTCTCTCCAAGTTAATTCGACTTTCCTAGATTGTTGGATTGACTTGTGGATTGACCTTTGCATAGTGAACTAAACCCCTGAAGCTATCATGTATCATGGTCAAGCTTGTCATCTGTACTAGTTAGCCCCAATACAACCCTTAAACTACCCTGCATTGGACACAGTTCCCAAGGCAGTGGATCTTCTGACATTGAACTAGTACACTAGCCCTAGATCTCACCTCAAACATTATAAGTCACTCTTACATCAACTATGAACCAAATCTATACCTATTGAACCCCTCACTTGGCTTGTGACTTCATCCTTAGGTCTAGGATAAACCATACACCTAACTTCACTTAGAAAATACTCTGATTTGGTGTCTTGGTTTTGATCTCTCTTGTCGGGAGTAGATCGGGTCTCCCCCTTTGTTGTCCGGGCTAGATAACATAAAGCGAAGGTTGCCTCGACTGGCGTGACAACCATATATTGGAAGTCGAGGTGATCGTGGTTGCACCTTTTGAGTTGCCCTTCCCTATTGCCATCCATGACTGGATACATCCATAGGGGTAACTACAGCTTAGGTGATAACATTTTGGCGCCGTTGCCGGGGAAGCCATAGGCTTACCCTGGTTCGATATATTATTTTGGTCAAAACTCTCCTCCCCTTTCTCTTTGCCAACATTTTGGCGCCGTTGCCGGGGATGCAATAGGCTTACCTTGGAAAAGCTAGTAGTCCTTCCTGCATATACAACGACACATATCTTGGTAGAAGAGTTAAAATCTACCTGGCGACTCCCAATCGTGACTCCGCTGAGGAGCGAGCTCATTTACATCCTTACAACACTTAGAACTATGCCTTGTGTCACTAATTCAGAGAACGATGTGATTTTGAAAATGATGACCGGAATGAGTGGTTTAATCTGAAACCTGAATGGGGTAGTTCTCAGAAAACAAAGAGAGAATATTGAAAACTATAAACCTTTTTCTAGAACCTTTGAGGGTGTGTATGCCAATGAATATCTTCAAACTAAGTCCACTTCTGATGGTCGAGTAGTAACTAGGTCTCAGGCAAAGAATAACATGAAAGATATAGATAAGAACAAAACTAGTGTGAAAGAAAATTCCCTTGACCAAAGAAATACCACTCGTAGAGTCCCCACTCAAACTCCAAACACTCCTCCTAAAGGAATCTTAAAGAAAATGGATCAGCCTAGAAGATTGTCTTCTCAAGTCACCAAGAAGGTAACAAGCCCAAGCCCGGCCAAGCCCCAAGCTAGGGATCCAGCGCAAAGAAAACAAGTGAGTACTCCAACTCCAAGTAAAGAAATATCTCCCATAACGCAAGAAAAGCTAAATTCAAATATATTGGGAAAACTCTCAGGATCTTCTGTCATGGGGTCTTTGAAAGATTTGGTAGTCATCCCTTCTGTTAGAGTACAGGTAATGCATTTATTGGGTCTAGAAATGAATACCAAGGAGAAAGAAAAGGATTGCAAGTTAAAGATTGACTTGAGTAATTTCTTATCCAAACCCAATATCCCTGTGCCCTTAGAAGAACTCTTGAAAATCCCTTCATACTTTAATCAGGCAACTAAATTCCTAGGAATCAAGCCTAAGGTCAAGAATCCTGTGAGATTAACCACTGAGGAAGATCCCCCCGTTATGATTCAAAGTGTAGCTGATAAGGGCAGAGGTCACCCCCCTTTTTATATTGCTTTGGAAATCAATCAATTGATATTGCATAACTGTATGTTAGACTCAGGAGCAGAAGTGAATGTTATGCCTCTTAAAGTCATGGAACAGTTGAAGCTAAAACCATCCATAGAATATAGAAATGTGTGTGGGATGGATTCTAGACCTATTAAGTCAGAGGGTATGATTGAGAATCTCAAGATGAAACTGGCCGCTTATCCTGCAATTGAAATTAGTATGGATGTTCTGGTTTTAGATATTGCTGACGCATGGGGGATGTTGCTATCAAGGGTATGGGCTGCCAAACTAGGAGGGAGTATCCAAATGGATTTGTCTTATGCAACTATTCCTATTGGAGGAAAGGCTTCTTATAAATTGATGAATGAAAAACCTATGACTGAGCATGTAGAAACCCCCGACTATTTGTTTGAAGAGGCCATGCGTCCTACTGAAGAGGTTGGAAATTATATGGTGATGGCCAACTTTTGGGAAGAACCCCGACAACATCCTTTTCCTCCTAGTCAAGTTTGGAAAATGCATTTTGATGGGGCTAAATCTAGGCATGGTGCTGGAGCTGGAGTTGTCCTTACATCGCCTTCTGGGGAAGAAAAATTATTTTCATATCGTCTTGAATTTGAATGTACAAACAATGTAGCTGAGTATGAGGCATTGCTGCTAGGGTTAGAGATTTGCCGCGAACAAAAGATTAAATGTTTAAATGTGACAGGAGACTCCGATTTGATTGTGTCCCAAGTGAAGAACCAGTTTGCAACCAAAAATAATAGGCTTAGGGATTACCGAAATGCTGTTTGGGATACCATAGAAATGTTTGATGCCTTTGCAATAAAAGCAATCCCAAGAGAAGAAAATACCCTGGCCGATGCATTATCAGTAATAGCATGTACCTTTGAAACTCCAGATCATCTCAAGGACAAAGAATATAAGGTTGAAGTAATATTTAGACCATCAGTTCCTGATAATCAAGATCATTGGGAAATCTTTGATAATGATGCACAGATCATTGCATTCTTACAAAACAATGAAAAATTCCAAAATTGCAATGTGACTTTGGAAGATAAATTAAACGATTCTATTCAAAATTTTGATGTTATGAAACTAGCAATACCTCTGGAGAAAAATTTCAACCGGCATGATGAATACAAAGGTAAGAGAGCTGAACCGGTAGATGAGGTTATAGAGATAAACATTGGAACTCCAGTGTCTCCCAGAATGATTAGGATAGGAAAGAATGCCTCCCCAGAAGAAAGAAAGGCGATTGTAAATCTAATTAGGAAGTATCGAGACATTTTCGCCTGGGCATATGACGAGCTCAAAACTTTTGACCCTGAAATTATTGAGCATACTATCCCTTTGCACGAAGGAGCTAAACCTTATAGGCAAAAGTTAAGGAATGTCAACCCTAAACTTGCCCCCTTGATTAAGAAAGAGCTTGAGAAAATGTTGGCGGCTGGAATTATCCAACCTGTTCGACACACTACTTGGGTTTCTAACCCGGTGATTGTGAGAAAGAAAAGTGGTGAAATCAGGGTATGTATTGATTTCAGAAACCTTAACCAAGCATCCCTCAAAGACAATTATCCTTTACCAAACATGGAAAACTTGCTACAGAGTGTTACTGGGGCAGGCATGTTGTCAATGTTGGATGGTTTTTCGGGCTATAATCAGGTACGCATTAGAAAGGAAGACAGAAATAAAACAACTTTCACTACTCCATGGGGAACTTTCCAATATATAAGAATGCCATTCGGGTTGTTAAATGCCGGTTCCACTTTTCAAAGAGCTATGGATCAAGAATTTAGTGATTTGATTGGAAAAATCATTTCCATTTATCAGGATGACCTAACGGTGTTTTCCAAGGAACGGGGAGACCATATAGAACATTTGAGAAGAGTTTTTGAGCGTTGCAGAAAGTTTGGAATATCATTAAATCCCAAAAAATCAACTTTTGGAGTAGATGAGGGTAAGTTATTAGGACACATTGTGTCAAAAGAGGGTATCAGAATTGACCCAGAACGTGTCCAGGCCATCAATGCTATTGCGGCACCCCATAACGTGGCCACCTTGCAATCTTTCTTTGGTAAAATAAACTTCGTCCGAAGATTCATTCCAAACTTAACAGAATTGGCCAAACCATTAAATGCCCTTCTTAAAAAGGATGTAAAGTTTGTATGGGATAAAGAATGTGAATCATCTTTCACCAAGCTTAAAAAGGCCATCTCAACCTCCCCGGTGTTAGCTTGTCCTGATTACAATAAAGAGTTCATGATTTACTCATATGCTTCGGAAGATACTATTGCTGGTGTGTTATTACAAAAGAACAACGAAAACCATGAGCAACCTATAGCCTTTATGAGTAAAAATTTGAGAGATGCTGAGCTGAAATATACCACCACTGAAAAGCAAGCTTATGCCTTAGTTAAAGCCTTGAAGCATTTCAGAACCTATGTGGGGTATTCCAAAATTAAGGCATATGTGCCTTATCAAGCAGTAAAGGACGTTCTATCACAAGCAGATGGCATAGGTGTAAGAGGAAATTGGATTTCACGTATACAAGAATATGATCTAGAGATTAAACCAATCAAGATTGTGAAGGGTCAAGGGTTAGCTCAACTTCTAACTGAAAAAGGAGGCAACATGGTAAACATGATAAGTGAAAAGGATCCTGCTATTTTAAACATTGATGAAGAGCATGAATGGTACAAAGACATTGTGTATTTTTTGAGAAACTTGCCATGTCCTGAATACCTGGTAGATCATCAAAGAAGGGCATTAAGGCTAAAAGCTGAAAAGTATGTTTTAACCCAGGATGGATTAGGATGGAGGAACCCTGATGGGATAATCCTAAAATGTGTTAACCTAGAGGAGTCCAAAACTATTATGAAGGAGATGCACTCAGGATTATGTGGTGGTCATTATGCTCCAAGAACAACTGCTGCAACGATCATGAGAGCAGGGTATTACTGGCCAACACTCTTTAAAGACGTACATGCTTATATTAGGATATGCCAAGAATGTCAATTTTTCTCAGGAAAACCAAGATTGCCTGCCTTACCTTTAAATCCTGTAGTGGTTGAAGCTCCTTTTCAACAATGGGGTATGGATTTTGTAGGTCCTTTTAATGAAAACTCGAGCAATGGATATAAGTACATGTTGACCTGCACGGATTATTTCACTCATTGGGTAGAAGCTATTCCAACCAAGAAGGCCACAGCCGAAGTTGTTGTGAAGTTTTTGGAAGAAAATATTGTGTCAAGATACGGTTGCCCTGTAAAACTAACAACAGATAATGCCCCAGCTTTCAGTAAAATAGAAATGTCCACCTTTTGCATGAATCATGGAATCACCCTCTCTCATTCTTCAAACTATTACCCCCAGGGAAATGGTCTCGCCGAATCAAGTAACAAAAATCTAATTAGGCTTTTGAAAAGAATGGTGGGTGAAAATAAGAAAAGTTGGGATGTAAAATTAAAATATGCTTTGTGGGCAGATCGAACAACAGTGAAAAGGATTACAGGAAAATCTCCTTTTGAGTTGGTATATGGACAAGACTGTAGACTACCAATAAATCTGCAAATACCTGTTTATGAACTATTGCAGCAATGCACTTCAGATACAGAAGCAATGCAAGGTAGAATTGATAAATTAGTTGAACTGGATGAAAAGAGAAGAAGTGCCCTCGATAAGATGCTTATAGAACAAGAAAGGGTAAAAGGCACATTTGATCAAAATACTAGAGGTACTACCTTTGGTATAGGAGATATAGTTTTATTGTGGGATAAGCATAAAGAGAAACCGGGAAATCACACGAAGTTGGAAAGTTTATGGAAAGGTCCGTATAAGATAAGTAGTCTGGCTGGAAAGGGATCTTTTGTCCTTGAAACCTTGGATGGAGATGAAGTTGAGTTACCTGTAAATGGGAGGATGTTGAAACATTACTTTCCTCCTATGACTTAGTCTTGCCTTGCCTGGCAGAGTAGGGTAGGTAGGAAACCGAATAAGCCTACTTGGGCAGTAGTTAGTCTTTTAGGCCATTGAGTCTGGCACCTTGTTTATCTCTAAGCTCCTTTGTAAGCTTCTAGTTTAACTGAGTACCTGTCACTTTTCTTTTCCTGCACAATAAATTCCAAATTTTGCAAATTATGTTAGTAGTTTGATTTATTTTCTGCACTTATATATTTCATGCACTTATATTTCTGACATAGAATAGTTTTTATTTCAGTTGGTTTTATATTTTTCCCACACATGCGGCATGAGGTATTTTTGATGTCTGTGAATGCAGAAATAGGTTGCAAAAATAAAAGCTGGAAGCAAAATGGTAGAGTACTGGATTGTAGATTCGAGTAGCAGAATTCGAGGACCAGAGATTCTGAGGTTCTCAAGCGCTCATTTCAGCCGAGCACTTGTCCCAGCCGGAGCCAGATGTTATCACATATATAGTAGCCGAGCTACCATACATTATTTTTCTCATTCCAGTACACTATTCAGCCAGTTCCCTTACATGTGAGATGCTGAGATGAGCATCTATATTGGACACTATCAGATTGTGGACAGCAGTTGTATTCCCCATGCCATGACTAAGTTTCAGGACACTCATAGAGTTGACTGATATAGCCATTATACCATTAGTACAGAGCAGTCAGTAGTGTTCAGAGTTGCAGCAGCAGTTTCAGAGGACAGATGATGGTACAGGTTGATGAGCTTTCAGGTATATGACTCAGCAGGTATATCATGGTGTTATGGTTAGATTGCTTTTATACTTATTCTTATAGCATGTCTTAGCACTTAGTGTCATGATCTGGCGATCATATAGATATTTGGACCTGGTTGATCTATTATATATACTATATTGTCCCTACTCAGACTTAGAAGTTCACTATTCATACTCATTGGTTTTACCCTCCCTAGGGAGAATAGAGGTGATCATTCAACCATAGCTTGGATTGCTAGTGTCGGTTCCACCATTCATTGTCTCCATCCATCCATGGCCTACCTTTTAGTTTATCACCCTGACTTACTACTTGACTAGTGACATGGAGGATCTTTCCCCCACTGTAGCCTCTGTATTGGATGAGCTTCCCTGTTTATTGTGTCTCGGCTCTGAGTTGGTGACAAAAATTACCTATGGTGAGTTGGAGTTCCTTGTGAATTCCCCCTAGTCACTAAAGTTGTGTTGGCTAAACCTGAAACTTTTAGTGCTGCTATGAATGCAAAATCTGGAAAAAATGAAATGCTATATCTTGTATGAAAAGCCCATTCATGCAATGTGTTTCTAAACACACATGAATGAAAGGCATGCCAAATGAAAATGGCTATGAAAATAAAATGTTATATCTTTTGGAAAATAAATACCTAGGTAAACAAGCTGTCCATGACACACCTAGAAGTGCTCAGGTAAACAAGTGCCTTAAAAACACACCTGCAGCAGGAAGCCTAAAGAAAAAATGTAAATTTATGCAATGTGTTTGTAAACACACATAGATCAAGGCTATGGAAACTTCAGGCCCAAAAAGTAATGGAACTTAAATGCTATATCTAAACAATTGCTCGCCTTATTTGTATTATGGATTGTGCGCATCTGTGAAGGTGAATAAACCCTCTTTAAACAACTCATCCATTTGTGAGACACCGCCATTCCCTGTGTTATTGCTCATTCGGTATATGCTATGGTGTGTATTCCCTTTCCCTTTCCAAAGTGTCACAAAGTCAAGTCATTCAAGTCATCCCTTAGCCTAGCCAGTTAATTTAGCCTTCACCCTTCACTAGCAAATTGATCACAGCTATGAAGTGAGTATGATCCTGAAAGTCTAGTCTGAGTAATAATAATAATTAACGACACTATATTTTTGGATTTAGATCCCCAGTTATGATTACTCTGTGTTATAATTGCTATTTGAATAAGTTGTAGAGCATGCATTAACCTTGACACTTTGCAGCAGCCTTGGATGATGGTCTGAGTTATATTTGGTCTTAGTTATACCTAGTTTGACCATGGAAGACCATGGGACATGAGATGTTAGACCTTATGATGATATGGATAGATGATATATGGTCTATGTATACATACATGATGATTCTATGCAGCAGCTACAGGGTTATGATGATGATTCTTGGGTTACAACAGTGTTTGGTCATTTACAGATCATTATTATTGGCCTTGTTCCGGTATATTGGATATTTATTTTGATCATGCAGAGACTCATATGGTGTATAAGTACACATCTTGGATAGATTTGGACCTTCTGAGTCCAATGGGATAGTTTGTTTTCCGTTCCGGGCACTTACAGTGATGATTGAGCCTCAGTAGGCTGTCCCAGTGCAGTTTTGGTCTGTCAGAGGCCCTGTTGGAGCAGATGTGAGTTTCATCCGGTTGACCTAGGGAGTTGATGATGGATGGGGTTGTCCAGCCACTTGTTTTTACCATATTACCCCCCTCCCGGACACACTGGTGCCCTCACCTTGATAGCGCAGGCACTCCAGGAGGCAGTTTGGGGCAGTTTCACGCTTCCCGAGGCATTTCAGGATTGGTAGAAATGGCTATTGAGGAAATCGATTTGGGCTACTGAGGCAAATTTATGGCATGGGATGATCAGTGATGATAGATCGGGGTCTTCCACACCTTCTCCAGCAGTTTCAGCTTCATCGGGGCCCGCATCCATCACTTATGGCACTTTCTGTGGATTTCTGAGGTCTTTTGAGGACCACGACTTGACCATGGAGGCACGATTTGGTACTTTGATGATTATTTTATATTTATTGTGCTATGGGGATTGACCAAGGAGGGATAAAATTACCCCTTGGACCCACCATAAGCCTCTTATGATATTTTGTCATCATGATTTGGTGGGATTCCCCTCTTATAGGGCGATTTTGTCCACTTACATTATATTTTATTAGTGATCCATGTATTTTATTGTTCAGCTCATCTCAACCATTGATTAGACATTTGTATCTTTTAATCTTAGCCACTCATTCAAAAAGTGGTTAGGGTTTTGGTGCCTCTCCTTCCTATTTAAAGGAGAGAGCCTCTCATTGTAAAGGGGACTTTTGGCTCTGGATTATTGGAATGGAAAATTATTATTGCATCTATCTCCAGTGTTGTGGTGAATGTTTTTGGTGTTCGGTCGTTGGTTCTTCCTTTGCACTGAGTTATTGGAGATATTGTTTGCCATATACTTTGTACCACGATTTTGCATCTACAGGTGGAGGCCGATTTGCTTGGAGGAGGAGGTATTGGTAGGGGAAGACTCTCCCTACTTCTTCTTTGGAGCTCTTCGTTGGTAACAGGGAGTATTACTGTCCCAGGACCTTCTATTTCATGTTACTATTGCATTTCTCTTGTATTTCTTCCATACTTGATCTTACTGATTGAATTTTCATTCCTTGGTTTGACAGGTAGAGGAAGGCGCACTTGTGGACTAGGGCATCAATTCGACAAGCAAATCAACAATCTCTCATTTGATCTCTACGGGAATCTTCCTCAACATCAAGGCATCTCATCCACATTACTCAGGTATGATCTCAAGGTAAGTTCTATCTCCATGATCTATCCAATTGTCTAAAATATTTTAAAACCCTAAATTAATCAAAACCCCATTTTTACATTTTCTCAGATCTACTTAGATCTAGTGGGTTGTTGGGCATAATATTGAAAACCCACCTCTATAGCATCCACGACATCCCGGATCTATAGTTTGATGAGGATTGGCTTCCGTTTGACCCCCCTCCCATGCCAACTTAGCTTCTCCCAAGCAATGCGCACTTCCTAGTTTGAGCAAGTTGACCTAGATCTAGGTGGTGGGTGTTTGAGATTCCACTTGATTCATCATCTACACATCCAATAACATATACCCAGATTGTTACTTTCTTGAAATTCACCTTGTGGGCCCTATTCCACATTTTAAGGGATTTAATCCCCATTTTGGACCACTTGGAACACTTAAACTCAGATCTACTAAGATCTAGCCGTTGGATTGCCACGAAATTATAGATCCATACTCCTACTTGACTAACCTACCTGGATCTAAAGTTTGGATGCCATCCGACTTGTCTTGACCTACCTAACCCTCATTTTTAGCCTCCTTGGGCAAAGTCGCACCACCTTGGAGAAGTGAGTTGACTCACTTCTAGGACGTGGGTACTTGAGATTGTTGGAGATTTGGAACCGGAATAATTCAAAACCTAGGTCTAGACTATCACTTTGTCAAATCCCTCCTTGGGGATAGCATTCCTTGTTTTAAGGGATTGTGGTCCACTTGGGTTAAACCTAGATCTAGACATATTCATCCATCAAGACCTCTATTGCCCACTTGTCTCATGTACTAGGAGTCCCAAATCACAAGTCAACCCTACTTTGACTCCACTTCCCAATTCCCAAGGCACTGGTTTCTCTCCAAGTTAATTCGACTTTCCTAGATTGTTGGATTGACTTGTGGATTGACCTTTGCATAGTGAACTAAACCCCTGAAGCTATCATGTATCATGGTCAAGCTTGTCATCTGTACTAGTTAGCCCCAATACAACCCTTAAACTACCTTGCATTGGACACAGTTCCCAAGGCAGTGGATCTTCTGACATTGAACTAGTACACTAGCCCTAGATCTCACCTCAAACATTATAAGTCACTCTTACATCAACTATGAACCAAAGCTATACCTATTGAACCCCTCACTTGGCTTGTGACTTCATCCTTAGGTCTAGGATAAACCATACACCTAACTTCACTTAGAAAATACCCTGATTTGGTGTCTTGGTTTTGATCTCTCCTGTCGGGAGTAGATCGGGTCTCCCCCTTTGTTGTCTAGGCTAGATAACATAAAGCGAAGGTTGCCTCGACTGGCGTGACAACCATATATTGGAGGTCGAGGTGATCGTGGTTGCACCTTTTGAGTTGCCCTTCCCTATTGCCATCCATGACTGGATACATCCATAGGGGTAACTACAGCTTAGGTGATAACAGTAACCTTAGCAAGTTTCCAGGAAGGCAGTAACCACACATTTTGGGCATCATTTTGTAGGTGTTTCTAGGTATATTTTAGGGGTTGCTACAACATAGGTGGAACATTTTTTGATGGGTATAAGAAAATAAGCAGGAAGCAGTGATGAAGAACCAAGTTATGCTTAGGAGTATAATGAATTTTTATGAATGTTTTTGACAAACAGAAAAACATAAATGGTTTCTGGTAGACATATTTTATTTTAATGGTTTGTAAATCAAAAGAATGTGGCAAGATGCTTACTCTTAATCCATAATTGATAGATACAGTAGTGGAGCAGTTTATCCTCTTAGATAAACTCGACCACCTCTCAGTTCTGCGCCACAGTCCCCTTTTTACAAACTTTCTTCTGTTGAGCGCGGATTAAACAGTTTGCATAGGATCCTTCGTAATACGTATTTCCATGTGATGTTATGGGTCTGTCAGGAACATACAGACATCAATCCATTCGTGAATGAGGCTACACAAGACTGGATTATCCAGCAGTCCAGACGATTGCAGGTGAATCCTGGCTTGCCCTCTCTATCAGAGAATCCTATTGCAAGTAGGTTGCCTCTGAATTGGTTCCCACCAGAAGGAACTTGCCCTAAACAAGCAACCACAGATTTACAACACTAGTCCACCTTAGACCTGTTGCAGATGGTTCAAACTCTTCTTTTATTTTATTACAATTGTACATATAGTCTTTCCTAGTTCAAAATCCCCCTTTGTGAACATAGCTGCATATTGATTATTCACGGGAGTGCCTTCAAGAAATATGACAAGATGGTTGGTGTAAGGACCTTCTATGTGTTTCTTAATCTTTTCAGAGACAATATGGTGATCCTTGGCTTCTGTTTGATTAAACCAAATACAGTTCAAGCTCTCTAAAATTGTACTTTGCAAAAGGCCAACCCATCAAGGGTGCTTCTGCATAATCACAACAAACGTTGTCATTTGTTCCAAAATTATGAAGTCAATCATGGAAGTGTGGTTGGCTACAAACACCTACCTTTACCGAACACTAGGCCATGGTCCATGGTTGTTAACTACACCATCCCATGAAACAACAAATTCCCTGCATATGAACTCCACCAAACCCCTCTCTAGTTGTCACCAAAATTTATCCTGATTTTTAGAAAGAAAGATCACCCATCCTGCTAATAAGAGAACGACTCTTATAGGAAAAAGAATAAAATATCCAACCAATAGTACAAAGAACCATAAAAGAAACTAATAAATGTTCCATTTCCATGGCTCTTGAGGATTTGACTTGAAGCACCGTGTAAAAGAATCATCAACTATAGAACTTACGGATTCGTTCAGAGTAGGAGAAATATCAAGCAAAACCCGTAGCAAAAGTTTCGTGATTGTATGCAGAGTGCCATCCAAACATGCCTCCATTAGATATTCTTCGACATTGGGCCGGTCCAGATCAACTTCTTACTTGGGAGAATTGGTTTTACGAAACTTACCGGATTATATGCAAAAAACCAGCGTGGAGGTTTCAAGATGTATGAAATAAACAACACAGATTCTGATCTGCAGAGAAATCGTGGGTTGAGAAGCTCCCAACAGATACTAGAGAGGCAACAATGCAAGACCTAGGAATTCTGTGATTTTACGATGCCCTTGTTTCTGAAAGTAGATGCAGATGAAATTCCTCTGGATGTACAACACACGCATTGCATAGCCAATCCAATCAACAAAGAAAAATGGGTTCTTGGTCCCTCCAATTCAATAAAAAAATTTACTCACCTCCTAAACAGCTAAGAAAACGTATCGGCTCACAAACTCAAAACTACGAGCCTCTTGAGCCTAGAAATTAAAAATAATTGACGGTTAACTAAAAAGCAATCTCCCTGATGACTTCTCATGTTAAACATTTTCAGGTTTTTTCCCTGGAATCGGAAATTTTGCTTTAATTTAACCCTTGACATATATAATAATGGTCAGCAACCTCTAGGATTCTTGACATATCCATGTACATTCGTTAACCTCAAATTGAATGAGCTATTGGGAAATTACCATAGTTGCAACAATATCTGATGCTCTCAAAGAGATTTTTCCTCCCAAGAACTCTCGATCGGCTGCTTCATGGACAATGAGATACTGATGGGAAATACATTCAGAGGTATTCGCCACTCTTTTCAACTATATTAATGGAGAAACTCGACAATACCATGATATTGAAACTAATCTGCTTGTTTTCACAGAAAAATAATTGACACGATGTCCTTTTAGTCAAAATACTCTTACTCCTATGCCATTCTTTGTCCATAGCAATGGATTTGATCGCAAACTTAAGTTTGGTGATTTGATTACTAAATTCCGTAATTGATTGTATGCATGTGTCCTATGCACAACATACACGAGCAATGCCTTAGATTAAATATTAGAGAACTGTTGGTTGTATCCATTAAAATTATATGATGTAATAATTTAGAAACAATGGAGAAGATAACCAAATTGGGAAAGCATACTTCGACCAGAGCTTGAGGGAATTGATCAATATAAAAGTGGTGGCCAAGAAAGAATAGGGTTTCACTTATGGTCCATGAAAACATTCATTTATAGTTGGAGTTTGGCCCACACATATTGATGACGTGGAATAGAAGTCCAAATTGTTGGTGCTACCTCCCATCCAAAAATTGCCTCTAGTGATGTGATGGAAGGTGTCTACACTCATGAAGGCTAGCACTAAAGGAAGGTCGAATGAAGGTCGAATGCAAAAAAAATCATAATGTATAGGAGGTTCAAATGAAATATTGCATAGTAGAAAGTGGGAAAATGGCCATACCAACTTGAAACTTCTTGAAAATAATAAAAAAAAACTTCCTTGCTACAATGGCGACATCCTAGACTGGAAGCATGGAATTAGTTAGTGCATCAAATACACAACTTTCTAAAGAGTCGTCAATGTAGGTAAACCACATACATGATATGAGTGGAGCATATTTTGTATGATGCATGCCATTCAATATAAAAATTGGTTCCTCCCAATCGACATTGCAGACATGTGTGTCATTGAGATTTGCAAAAATATTTGAGTAGAATGGGGCATCCTTTTTAGCTTTTTGTATCACACTGATAACGTCCCCAAGAAATTATTGATGATTTCCATCCCTATGCATGTAGTTGGGTGACAAAGTAGGTGTAAAAATGAGAGGAGGTTTGAAAAAAAAACTTAGGCATAATTAGGGTTGTTATTTCTAAAAGAAAGTGTTGGTGTTACATAAGGTAGCACCAGTTTAGCTCCATCCCAATATAATGTGCTTATTTTTGCACCTAACGACCTAACACAAGGAGAAGTTAAATGTAAATGATTTGGGATGCTAAAGTGGATGATGATGATGATGATGTTGACAACGACGACAATGAAAATGATTATGTTGATGATGAAGACGATGATGACATGAATGATGAATATGCTGATAATGGAAATGATGATGATGACAAGAATGATGGTTACAATGGAAATGATAATGATAATGACGACGATGACAATGACTATGAAAATAATAATGCCAATGTCCTTGGTGAATATTCCCAATTCTTGAAATGCCATCATTTTCATCATAATAATCATTATCTTTTTCATTTTCATCTAGGTTATCATCATCTCCGTTGTCATCATTATCCTCATCATCAATACAATCATGGCCCGTGAGCCTTATAAGAAAGTGTTGGAGTCTTATGTACAAAAAAAAGGCCCAATACCCAATACGCATTCATGCTATTCCAAACCTCAAAATGATGCCCGCATCATAGGTATAGCCTAAATTTTTAATCTACATGGTCTATGTAATAGTAAGGAACCTTGGGAATAACCATGAGTCCTCAAAGAAATTGTTAAAGATTATGTCATTATCAATATCATAATCATCATCATGGCATTGATGATGATGTGATTATATGATGATGACAACAATGATGATGGCAACAATGATGATGGTGATAGTGAATATGATGATTATGATGATGGGGATCATGACAAAGATGATGACAGTGATGATGACAATGACGATGATGATGACAATGAGAATGAAATGAATGATGATGATGATGATGATGACGATGATGATAATGACAATGATGATGATGATGATGACAATTATGTTGATGATGGTAACCTAGATGACAATGGATGAACTAGATGAAAATGAAGATGATGATGATGATTTATGTTGATGATGGTAATCTATGTTCTAAGTCTTGACATACTTGTGGAGAGTATTGCTACATGTTATGATTTTATATGATTTATGCCACTACTATGAATCAAGAGATATTGAGGACTCGTTCCTTATTCATATATTTATGCTTCTTGAAATTCAAAGGTTAGCAACCTAAATTCCATCTGAAATCTATGAATACATGTGAATTTCTTGATTAATGAAATGTAAATCTCTTCACAATTGATATCATAAACAAAAAGATGGAAACGTTTTATTGGATTGTCACTTATGAGAGATTCACCTGTGGAGGCCAAATGTGATTTATAGGGATTTGAAACTAAGCATGCTGATGTTTATCCTATGTTCCAATCTGCTTCCATCATCCCGAGTTCCATTTACTGCCTGCTAACAGCTTCTTCTGCTTTGAATAGGGAGGCCATGGTTGTGTTTGTGTCACTCATCCACATGGTATTTTTGGTCTGGAGGTCGTAAAGTAGGTCTCACAATATGATGGTGTCTAGTTCAACTAACATTTACCATCCTTAAAGAACCCTCTTTAAGGTGGATGCATTGACCAGAGAAAAGGGCTTGTTGATGTATTAAATGATCTTCATTTAGAGAAACTCTCTCATGTACGTATTAATTCTCTTGCTAGATCTATAACCATTTATGTCTTTCCAGTTTCCATCCATTATATGAGGGGTTGTGCATATGTACTTTATTTCTTTCAGTTAAGATTTCCCAACCAAATTGTATGTGACCATAGTGATCCTCTGAAACATCTGCAACTTTCTAGTTGAGGAGCTTATATGCTAAAGCGGAATATCCTAACCATGTTTTTTGCACCAAGGGATTCACATGGAGCATAGGTGCAGTTTGTTCTAGAACAAGGCGTTCCAAGAATGATAGGAATCATGTCATCTCAAAGGATTCCATACCCAGCAAGAGCTTTTGACATTGCTCATTGTTCTCAATGCCTTATTCCATGGAAAGATTATGGTGATTTCCCAACTTAGCAAATACTTTTTGTAGGAACTACTTTTATCCTGCACAAATCTCATTAATAGTTAAGTCTATTTCAATTTTTATAGTCTTGAGTCTTAGTACTTGCATGCTTCTAGGACTTCAAGTCTTCATATTTCTAAAGACTAAGGGTATTTATGTGTTTAGGAAGCCTTGATGCACATGATTTTGAGTCCAGTACATTGGGATGGATGTCTCTGTGAAATTCATGAAGTTTGACCACAATGTTACATATTTTGAACAAAATATGTTTTTGATTGAATCCATGTTTTTTGTCATTATATGATGTATACTTGATTGAAGTGTACATGGTATTGAGGCTTGGTGGTTATTTAATTTTATCTGGTTCCCCAATAAATTGGAAAAAATGTCATAATGGATGGTAAAGAACTCTCGAGGACTTGAAACAAGAGCAAGATGTTATTGAAGATGTTGCAAAACACCTCTGTTGGAAGAAGGTCTTTGAAAAGGGTGATCTTGTTGTATGGAAAAAACCCATGAACCACATTGATTGTGTGAAAAGTAGAAATACCTACAAGGTTCCTAATATTTGTAAAGATGACAACCCTGATGCTACTTGGTATGTACTTACAACAATTTCTATTCTTCATGCTTAATTTTGTTCCCCAAAACTCTGCAATGTATTCATCATGGCATGAAAGAGTTTCCAGTTTGGAATCATTGTAATATTTTGGGACTAAAATAATGCCATCGTCATGGAAATTTCAGGGATGAAATGTTGGGCTATGATATACTATTTGATTTCTTTTATTTTTGTGACTAATTTCACTGGTTGACTAATTGATTTTTGTGTCTGAAATTTTGAATGGAAGGTATAAAAAAAAGGAAACTTGCATACAACGAGTTCCATAGGTCAACGATATCAATGCAGTTGCAGGAGGAGCTTTAGAAAAATAACAAGAGCATGTAACAACTGTTCCTCCCCAAATAGGTAGTGGTAGTATTCTGGGAATTACAACTACAAATTTCAATGAAGAATATAAACAATGGAATGATATGGGAGAAAACTACAAGAGGCTTATAGGACAACTGATCCAAGGAAGATACATAAATATCATGGACATGAATGCTGGCCTAGGAGTCTTTGCTACTGCCTTGGAAAACGATCCTATGTGGGTCATGAATGATGTGCCATCAGATGCCAAACATAATACCCTTTGTGTCATCTATGAGCGAGGATTAATTGGAACTTATTAGGACTGGTAAGTTGCAGATTTCATCCAAAGTCACTTGTTTCTTTAAACAAGTGTGGTCACTAGTTGGACATAGCTTTAATTCTCAAGAGTCTTGGGGAGAAGAGCTCTGTTAGCACCATATTTGTGCTAAGCATTTTAAGAGGTCTAGACCTATGGAGACATGAACAAAATCTCATTCCTTAGACCACATGCCCAATGAGGGTGAAAATCAAACAAATTTCAAGCATTTGTTCCCAAATCTAAGATGAAATAAAGATAATAATGCTAAGTTTAGCATTGCATCAGTGATGGACGACCTAGATCAGTGAGCTAAGGATATCCATGGTCCATATGAATTGGAATTTTAACTTGGAAAAAGGGACAAAATCAAACACAAGGTAATTTTATGTGAAGGCATGGGGGTTTTTCATCGAAAATGACTGTTTTAGTCATAATTTTGTAGCAACTGTTTCCACTAAAATGGAGGGAATTTCAGGAAACTGAGAGAGGTTTATCTCCAAAATGGGCCAATATCCAATAACACCTCTCATAATATGCACAGGTGTCACAGTTTAGGAGAATCGAAAGGTTTTGCATAGGGTAATTTTCTAGAATTCGCGTTTTCTGCGTGAGTCATCAATTACCGGAGCAGATCCTGGCCAGCTGGAGATGAATATGAGGAAACTGAATGATATTTTTCTTTAGAATGGTCCAATATACAAAAACCTCTTTAATATTTTACACATCTATCACCAATTGGCATATACAGCCGTGGCACCAAGAGGCATTTTTTAGTAGTCCGTGACCAAAACTATTCAAGATTTGTTGAAATCGACTCTTAAGTTGTTGTCAAATCTCTTTGTGTAGGTGTCAAATATTGTTGTAACAGCTTCTTACTGAGATAGATCGACCCTAGGGCCAAATAGATCTATAAAAGAAATGTAATAGAAGAAGAATGGGTTGGAAAATCATTTGACTGAGGCCTGGGGAAGCTTGGCTGTGTTTTGAAGCATTTTCTTGAATATATTTGCAGTATCTGAAGCTGGATTTCGACTGAGATTCATGTGTTGGTGGTCTTACAGTCTGTTTATATTCTCCTCTTATGTTATTTTTTCCTTCATTGTTAAATTCATACTATTATTTTCTCTCATGCTTGGATAAGTATAGCATTGGGACAGAATTCATGAATGCATGCTCTGTTTCTTCCATTTCAAGCATCCACCTTCTTTTTCTACTAAAACTAATATAGGATTCATAATCATATGCCCTATACTAGTAGATTGTTCATCTATTCTTCTAAATCATCAAACAAAAGCTCTTTGACTGTGAGTTGGTAGCTTTCTTGCCTCTGTTTGGATATCTCATGCAGCAGCACTGTAATTTGTTTATGTGCTATGTTTGACTCCATTGTCCATGTTTTCCCCATGATTGTCCCTCCAAACCTTAAAACAATTTGTCCCTAAAGAATTCTGACCTTCTGAATATGCTTTGAAAGAATATCTTGATCTGAGAGGCTGTGTGTTTATCAGTAATTGGTTTCAGTCTTTTATCAAATCTGAGAATTCCTTATGGCTGCAATTTTATTGAATTTTTCCAGTCTTTTATAGATTTGTTGAGAGAGACCTCTTAGACTGTGATAGGTCAGTAGCACAGATCTAAAGTGGTTAGTGGTTACCCCGAATTGCCTTCTCCACAACCTTGGGGGTTAATTTGGGTGTTAACAAATTGGCGCCGTTGTCTGGGAGCGATTGTCTTATCATCCCTGGGAGAACGACAAAGGTTTCATATATGAATGCTGATGGTGAACATCAATTAGACATTGAGAAGGTTGTATCATTCATCTGGCGACTCCACTCATCAAATTCCAGTATGAAGGTGAATCCATTGGGAAAATCAGTGACCTTATATCAAAATTGAGATGTTGAAAGTCTCATGGCGACTCCACATTAAAGAAATCTAGTGTTTCATTGTTTCACAAGCTGGTCTCCTCAGTCTTCAATCAGAACTTGTAGCTCTAGTGTTTCAAGATGGCTTCATTATCAAGAAGGTATGCTCCTATGAACAGAGCTCACATCCCTGGTTTTCCAAATCCTATTCCTAAAGTAGATTGGCAGACTTGTTTACCTAAATTTAAAGATCGGAAAGGAGATGATGTTGCTGTTCATTTGATTAGATTTCATGTGCATATACATAAGCTTGGAATTGGTTTTCCTGAGGACTGTTTGATGAAAATGTTTATGGCAACATTAGAAAAGAGTGCTAGATCATGGTATGAGGGATTACCATCTGCAAGTTTCTGTTCCATTGAGGATGTTCACACAGTATTTCATGAGCGTTTTGAAAATCAGTACCCTTACTTGCTGCTAGTTCAAGATTGTTGCATGCATGTTAGAGGTTTCATTGAAAAATTGGAAAACATGTATTTTGATGATGAATTTGTGGATGAAGATCTTTTAGAAGTGTTGCACAAAAACCCCTTCCATAAAGAAGAAATGTAACATAAATGCCATGACACTCAAGACACCCTGCAGTAGACACTAGTTTTTCTTGTGGTAGTGAATGAAGAAGGACAACACACTGTTGAAGGTCATGTCCCCCTACCTAAATATGATGAAAGTTTTCAGCCCGCTTTCCATTCTTTATGTAACCAAACTAGTGATGAAGGTAGCCAAAGAGTTTTCTTTGCTCCTTGTCCATTTTTTGATTTAGACATTGAAGAAGGAAATGCTATCTCGAATTCCTTGGAAAGTCAAGTTGAAGTTTCTATTGAATTAAGGGAAGGGGACGAAGCCATAGAAGAAGCTAGTTGTCATAGCACTTTGGAAAACTTTCAGAATGTAGTTTCTCTTTTGGCTGAAAGTGAAGATGGCAGTGGCCTTGATGTGGAACATGTGGAGTAGTTTGGTCAGATCTCATTTGATGATCAGTCTTCTTAGTCAATTTTTCCTGCATACCCTTCATTTTCATAATTATTGTGTCAAGAAGGAATTGCTTCCTCTATTTCTATTGAAAAGTTGTGCGATATTTCCTTTGAAACACAAGCAGAGAATCAAAGTGCATATTCAGAAATTTCAAAGAGCCAAGAAAGTGGAGTGCATGTAGCAAATGATCTTGGTCCTATTGGGCTCCACGAAAGATTAAATATGTATGATATGGAGGATAGGAAAGATATGTATATTGATTCTTTTCCATTTGAAAAACATCTTGAGTATGATGAAACAAAACAAGTTGTAGCGGTTAGTGTTTTTCAAGATCCCTTCTCATGTTTATTGGAGTCATTGGGAAAAGTAAATCATGAAAATATGTCCCTTAAATTTACTGGATCAGAATTGCTTGATGTTCAAAGGGATGTTGTTATTTTAATGGATCATGAAGAAGTTTTCAACAGAAGGGTTGAGTTGCCATCTTCTGGGTTCCTATTTCTATCCGGAAGAGTCGAATGCATGTTTCAGTCAAGAAAGCATTTGTTGGAATGGCTTTATTGGCATTTTTGTGTTACCTGATTGAGCAAAGAAGTTTTGCATCTTAGAGTAGGTAGGCAGTTGGAATAAGCTCACAGCTGAGCATCTTTTTTAGAATGTACAGTTATGTTTTGGGGTTGGGCTTCTAGCGTTTTTCAATCTTCTAAATGTACAGTTCAGTTTCAGTTTCAACACTTTTCAGTTCGATTTGCAACATGTACAGTTAGTGTCCAATTCCAGAGTTCAGTTCAGAGATTTTCAGTATGCTTTTAAGCCAAATGATTACATATCAGGGCGGTAAAGGGAGTGAAGAAACTATAAGCAAAATAAGAAGGTTTTCATAAATTGGCAAAGGAATTAATTTCGGTCCAAGGGTTAATTTACGAAGGCCACCATTAATTTTTATGAAACCAAGGGTTTTAAATCCCTATAAAGACCATAGAGGCAAAGGTTCTAACTTCGTAAAGATGATATGTTTTTATGAGAACTATGCAGCTGAGGGTTTGAATTTCAATGAAGATAGAGGCTTTAAATTTGATGGGCCAAAATCTTAAATAAAATTTTACCAAAAGGTTTATTGGGCCAAGCCCTATCGCTCAACACCGAGAGCCTTCCACACGACCAGTTGCAAAGTCCTAAGGATCCCACCGCAATTCATCCTCCAAGCGCCAAAGGATTACCTTCTTTATTACTTAATATATTGTGAAAAACTTCATGTATATAAAGGGTGATGTAGCCCGTCCCCTCTTGCATGTGGGATAACTCCCCAGAAGTAAAAATGAAGAAAGATCGGCGCTGAATGCATTTTTAAAACATGTTGGCTACCATTCCAAATGATGAGTCAACACGTCGATGAGGTCTCATGCAAGGCTAATGCAGGTCACTTTTGAAGAAAGAGCTGATCAATATGATTGTCATTGATGACAACATTCATGAAAAAAATCATGGCAAGGTAGAGGACTTGGCAAGTGGCATTGAAGTAAATATCTTAGACAAAGCTGAAGTGGACAAGGACTTGGCACAAGACATGAAGAACAAGCATGACAAAGTAAACTAGCAAGATGACATGGCAAGATGGAGGAAATGGCAATCATTACAAAGGTGATGGGCTTTGGCATACCTAATGAGCCAAATGACCCATACTGTGGTCATTTGGAATTGGGCCTAATACCCTAGACTAGGATGATGAGGACAATGCACATGGCAAGCAAGAATATGGATAACACATGGCAAGCAAGACAAAGGAAGATGATGAATTGGACAAGACAAGGCTTATGCCAAGCAAGCGTGAGCTTACGGGCATGTCTCTTGAGGTCATACGTGCATGTCAAAGAAGGCAAACAAGAAGTGTATTGTGGGAATCCCTTATGGCACACTACGGGCATGCTTAATGTGGAAGCCATATTGGCCATAAAAACCATGTCATGGAAGATGAACCCACAACTGCGATGGAAAAAATATTTACATGTATTGATGTGGAAATAAAAATGAACAAGTCATCTCAATTAAAAGATTTAATTGATATAATAAAATATCATTTACAAATGATAAGAGAAGTCGGCCTCCTTCTAAAGAGTATTTTAATTATTAAATAAAAAACAAAATAAGTATTATACACATATAGCAAGTCAGCTCAAAGAAAATTACCACACCACTATAAATAATAAGAAGCTGGCCTCATTTTTTAGGTAATGAAAATTCGGTGGAAGATACAGCTCTGACTTTTTCGGATCAGCTCAGAGGAAACTAATGGGTATACAGTGATGCTTCAGGAGTCTGTGGGAGCCATAGTAAAGTTCTGTTAATATTTTTGGAAGTTTTTTTTATTTCTCTGAATTTTGGGTCTCTGAGGCAACCACAGGAGAAGTAGTAGCAATAAGCATTTAATTCTGATTTTTGGACTGTTAAAAAATTTCAGGTCTATTCATTGGAGCTGCAGCACTTAATCACTAGTTAAAAAGAAGAAAATTTGGGCTATATACTTAGTCAATTTGTGAAGGCATTCACAAATTTTGAAGAAGAAGTTTTGCACGTTTTAACTTAGAAGAATAAGTCTTATTTAGGGAAGAATATTTGTCTCCTTTCTGACTGAACACCCAAAGATACTCTATTGTCTGATCTCTTGGTTAAAGCCCTGTTTGTAGCATTTACAAGTATAAATCTGAACTAAGAGGATGGATTAATTTGATCTTAACTATACTTGACGTTTGTAGCTCTGAGTTTGGAAGTGTAGTAGTGAATTTTGGTGGAGGAGTGGAGAAGCTCTTAGAGGAGAGCAAGGCTTGATTTCGGTCTGAGATGAGAACAAAGAAGACAGCTCCATGATGTGGTGCAGGAGCAGCAGTAGCATAATGAATATTTTTCTAGGGCTTCACTGATTGTTTGGCAGATTGGTAATTTGATATAATTGATGGTCAAGATGCTGATGTATTCTGGGATAGAACAAAGACAAGTTTATAGAATTGAATGCTCCATGAACTGGTTACTGAAGAATCACTACGAAACACAATGATTTGATGATAGACAGAACATTCCTGGATAGAGTACCGAATATGAGAAAGTCATGGACAGAGATAATAATGAGTACTCAGCCTGAAAATTGCTGATGTGGAAAGTATGGATAGTATGTTGAAACTATGACATGATTGTGTATATGGATAGTATGTTGAGTAATTTACTGAGTACAGAATGAATATATGCTTATATGTTGACATGAAGATGAAGTAATTGCAAACTGTACTATGTTTATGTACCTCAATGATTGAGGAAACAAACAAGGGTTTCTTGTTTGTTGATGTGTGTAACTTACAAAATTTTGATATACTAGTTTGTTGGGGGTGTTGGAGCATCCAGGTCAGTAGTAGCTGAGAGAATCATTCTGGTGGGTGGTGCCACCTTATGGGTTGTATCCCATATAGGATATTGAAGTCTCCAATTATAGAAAGTTTACAAAAACTATATCTTGTGCAATGTGATGATTTTAACTTGATTTTATGTTGATAGTTCATTGATGAATATGTTATTGAAGTAAATAATGATTTAAGATTATAATTGAAGTTGAAAATGAATAAAGTATAGGCTCACTGATTCACTCCCCCCCTCTCAGTGATCCATTGTGTCTAATAGTTGGTATCAGATCAGGCCTTCTGGAGAAGCCTAACAAGCTTGAAGGAAATCAGTAGACACAAGTGAAGGAAAGCCATGGAGGAAATTCTTCCACTATTCAATGAATCAAGTTATGAATTCTGGAGCTTCAAAATGAAGTATTACTTACAGGGACAAGGGGTTGACATCTGGAAATCAGTTGAAGGAGCAACAACTAAGAACCCACAAGAAAGCAATGAAAAGGCACTAAGGTTGATCATGAGGAGCTTGCCTCCATCAGAGATGGAAAGGTTGAATCTTGGAAGGTACACTTCAGCCAAAGACCTTTGGAGCACTCTTGAAGGTGAGAACAAAATGAAGGATCAAAATATTGAAAAAGAAAAGTGAGTAACGATATCTGAATATGAAAATCAAGAAGAGAAGAAGGCTCAAGCATCAAGCACTAGTGAAGGTAAGAACTCTTCTATTTGCAATAATTCCGAAATTGATGAAGTTGCTTTAGTGAAGATTGAAGAAAATGAGTTGTTAAAACTCAAAGAGGCATTTGCAAAAACTCTATTGGATAAGGATGTCAAATCCAATATAAGGCTTAAGAAGAAGATTATGGGAGCATTCGAAAAATACCAAGAGGAGACAAAATCTTTGTTCATGAGCTTGAAGGTCAAGAAGAAAGACTTGCAAAGTGAGTTAGAAGATAAAAAACTTGAGGTCAAAAGGTTGAAGGATGAACTAGGAAATGAACAAGAAAATATTGATGTGGATCCTAGAGAACTTGAAGAGACAAGATGGGCTAATCTTGACTTGAAGGTTCATTTGGATGAGTACAAGAGAATTGAAGAAGTCTTGAAAAATCAATTAGATGAAAAGGAGAAGGAAAATCAAAGGCTTGAAATGGAAGTGATTGGACTCAAGAAGAAAAATGAAAAGTTTAATGCATATGGCAAGTTCAATCACAGCTCAACCATCCTAGATGAAATATTAGATTGTCAAAGGTCCCCACTTGACAAATCTAGCCTTAGGTACAAGAACGAAGAAGAAAAATTTGAAGATGACACTTGCCCTCCCAAGACTTTTGAAGTTGGGTCCACCTCTTCCAAAGAAGAAAGCAAAGCTCCTCATGTACCTGCACATGACGACAACGATTTTGGAAAGCCACAAATGGTTGAAGAAGTCAGCACTACTCCAAGATGGAATCCAAGTCCAAGGTATGAAAATGGTTTTAATGGTTATTGTTTTTCTTGCTCAAATTTTGGTCATAAGGCTATGGATTGTAGATCCTATGGAAGAAAAAGTGTTGAAGGTCCAAAGAATGCAGTGAGATGTTGGACATGCAATCAACTTGGACATATAGCTTCCAACTGCCACACCTTGAGATGTTACAATTGCAATGGATTTGGCCATAAAGCCCAAACTTGCACCAGTCCAACAAGAGACCCTACGAGGAGTCCATCATATACATTAGCAAGAAGAACAAATGAATAATGGAAGAAGTATAATACTGGCAAAACTGAAGATCTGAAGACAAGCTCTCACAACCAAGGACATCACAAGATGTGGGTAAAGAAAAATATCTTGCTAGATCTAAATGAAGTGGAGGATCAATGCACAAAAGGTGAAGGTGGCTACCATTTGGCAGCCAAAGTTAAGATCTTTCAAAAGGTGTTAAGACACCTTGAGTTCATCATTGGAGAATGGACTCAAATGGTGAATACTGGTTCTCCAAGAAGCAAATCAGGTCCAAGGATCGTGGTTTAAGTATAAATCAAGATATGCATGTGCATTATGCCTTGTACACACCTCTTGAGGATGATGTAGCTGTGGTTGATACAACTCCATGTGGTATTCTATTAGGATCCGAAAAGATGATTACCCTGTACATCTACGACACTGAAGTTTGTAGTAGCAGCTGGAAGTTTTAGTTTTATTTCTCCTTTTGAATTTGGGTATGAAGAAGAAGTTCTGGAGCAGCCAGAGTTGAATCCACAGTTTGAAATCATTTGGGAATATGAGCAAGAGTGATACAATGATGCATGACCAGCTACATCAGTAGGAGTGCCTCTTAGGAGGAGCTTGAGGTGTTCACAGTTTTTTATGATAGCTACATTTGCTGGTTGATAGGGGGAGCAACCAGCCAAATAAAAAGTTATGGTGGACATGATATTGACAAAATTGCATAACAATAGTTTGGACAAGCAGCTTGACTGAGAAATAGAATTTCTGATAAGAAAAATATGATGATACATGCTTACCTTTTATGAATGTACATAAAATTTTATGGAGTATGATGAGAGCTACAGGATTGACAAATAATTTTCAGCGAATGGTCATATTGAATTAGCATAACAGTTCGAGGGAGCAGGAAATATGAAGATCAAGCATCCAAGGGAGGGCATGAGAACTTTTCACATAAAGATGAGGAAATCGCAGAAGGTATTGAGGTTATATCATCTCTGAAATTGGGGTTGATGTTCCTTGTGTGTACTAGTGCTCTAATCTGCTTGGAAATTCAGTGGTCTTCTCTGAGAAAAATGCGTGATGCTGAGTCACTCGTAAAATTCGATGGGATGATTCTCTTAAAAAAACAATCCAGTGGACTGATTCTGAAACTTAATGGACTGCAGTGAGGCCTTGTCAGAAATTTAGGGGGTGGCATCTTCAAATATTCTGGGTAACTAAGGTTTTGAGAATTTGGTTTAGATAGAGACCTGTCCAAAAATTAAGTAGCCTATAGGAGGTCTAATCCTTACAAAGTTTGACATCAACAAAGATCTTGAAATATATCCTTTGTCAAGCAATACCAGAAGAACATCATTAAATGAAAACAATTGGCATGTGAACACAATAATAGCATTTGAAGACATAAGTTAGACTCTTGGTTATCTTGGAATGAGCTTGAATTCTTGAAAATAAAAAAATTCTTTGATATTGGGCACAATGTATGTAGTACATGAGGAAAGCCCTTGAAATCTTAGTGTGGGAAGCGAGTAACCAGATTCTTTTATGAATATGAGCAAGATTGATGGAGATTGTTTGAGCAAAAATTATGAGCAGACATTGTTTGAAGGATAATATTGCACAAAGTAGAATCTTTGACAAAGGCTTCAAAATAAGCTTTACAAACAACTCAAATAGGGGGAGCATGTATATTTTTAAAAATGACATGATGGAACAAGTGATGGAGTATCACTCTCGGGAATGCAAGAATCCTATTTGAAAGGGGGATTAATTATCAAAAGCTCAAATTAGAAGTTGACATGAAAGAAGTCAAGAAAATTTCTTTGGGAGTATGTATACTTCACAAAACTTGAAGATGGAAAAAACTTAGCCAAGAAAGTGACAAGTGATGAATTCAAGAAAAACATTTGTGGACATTGTGAAGCCTTTAATGGCTCATTAACCCTTTGTCATTAATGTCAAAGGGGGAGAGAAAGTTTGGTTGCCATCAATGACAAAGGGGGAGATTGATGAATATGATTGTCATTGATAACAACATTAATGACAAAGGTCATGGCAAGGTAGAGGACTTCGCAAGTGGAATTGAAGTAAATATCTTTGACAAAGTTGAAGTGTACAAGGACTTGGCACAGAAGATGAAGAACAAGCATGACAAAGCAAACTAGCAAGATGACATGGCAAGATGCAGGAAATGGCAAGCATTACAAAGGTGATGGGATTTGGCACACCTAATGAGCCAAATGACCCATACTGTGGTCATTTGGAATTGGGCCTAATACCCTAGACTAGGATGATGAGGACAATGCACATGGAAAGCAAGAAGATGGAGAACACATGGCAAGCAAGACAAAGGAAGATGATGACTTGGACAAGACAAGGTTTATGCCAAGCAAGTGTGAGCTTACGGGCATGTCTGTTGAGGTCATATGGGCATGTCAAAGAAGGGAAACAAAAAATGTATTGTGGGCATCCCTTATGGCACACTACGGGCATGCTTGATGTGGAAGCCATATTGGCCATAAAAACCATGTCATGGAAGATGAACCCGCAAATGCGATGGCAAAAATATTTATATGTATTGATGTGGAAATAAAAATGAACAAGTTAGCTCAATTAAAAGATTTATTCGATATAATAAAATATCATTTACAAATGATAAGAGAAGTCGGCCTCCTTCTAAAGAGTATTTTAATTATTAAATAAAAAACAAAATAAATATTATACACATATAGCAGGTCGAGTCAAATAAAATTACCAGACCACTATAAATAATAAGAAGCTGGCCTCATTTTTTAAGTAATGAAAATTCGGTGGTAGATACAGCTCTGACTTTTTCGGATCAGCTCAAAGGAAACTCATGGTATACAGTGATGCAGCAGGAGTCTGTGGGAGCCACAGTAAAGTTCTGTTAATATTTTTGGAAGTTTTTTTTATTTCTCTGAATTTCGGGTCTTTTCATTGGAGATGCAACACTTAATCACTCGTTAAAAAGAAGAAAATTTGGGCTCTATACTTAGTCAATTTGTGAAGGCATTCACAAATTCTGAAGAAGAAGTTTTGCATGTTTTAACTCAGAAGAAGAAGTCTGATTTAGGGCAGAATATTTGTCTCCTTTCTGACTGAACACCCAAAGATACTCTATTGTCTGATCTCTTGGTTAAAGCCTTGTTTGTAGCATTTACAAGTAGAAATCTGAACTAAGAGGATTGATTAATTTGATCTTAACTATACTTGAAGTTTGTAGCTCTGAGTTTGGAATTGTAGTAGTGAATTTCGGTGGAGGAGTGGAGAGGCTGGTAGAGGAGAGAATGGCCTGATTTCGGTCTGAGATGAGAACAAAGAAGACAGCTCCGTGATGTGGTGCAGGAGCAGCAGCAGCATAATGAAGATTTTTCTAGGGCTTCACTGATTGTTTGGCAGATTGGTCATTCGATATAATTGACGGTCAAGATGTTGATGTATTCTGGGACAGAACAAATACAAATTTATAGAACTGAAGGCTCAATGAACTGGTTATTGAAGAATCACTACGAAACACAATGATTTGATGATAGACAAAATATTCCTGGATAGAGTACCGAATATGAGAAAGTCATGGACAGAGATAATAATGAGTGCTCAGCCTGAAAATTGCTGATGTGGAAAGTATGGATAGGATGTTGAAACTATGACATGATTTTGTAAATGGATAGTATGTTGAGTAATTTGTTGAGTACAGAATGAAGATTTGCTTATATGCTGACATGAAGATGAAGTAATTGTAAACTGTACTATGCTGATGTACCTCAGTGATTGAGGAAACAAACAAGGGTTTTTTGTTTGTTGATGTGTGTAACTTACAAAAGTCTGATATACCAATTTGTTGGGGGTGTTGGAGCATCCAGGTCAGTATTAGCTGACAAAATCATTTTGGTGGGTGGTGCCACCTTCTGGATTGTAGCCCATAGAGAGATTGAAGTCTCCAATTATATAAAGTTTACAAAAACTATATATTGTGCAGTGTACTGATGTCAACTTGATTTTATGTTGATAGTTCATTGATGAATATGTTATTGAAATAAATAATGATTTAAAATTATAATTGAAGTTGAAAATGAATAAAGTAGAGGCTCACTGATTCACCCCCTCTCAGTGAGCGATTGTGTCTAACAAGAGCCTCGTTGATCCCTCCGAAACACAGGTGCCGAACTCACTGGGTGAGATTTTCTTGGCTGCAATAACAAAAGACCATCGACATTCTTAGGCCAAACTCACAATCTATTGAAGTGATTGAGGGGCACCTCGGAGCTGAGGTATATTTTGCGAATTTTGATCTCTGGGGGAAGACAATGGCCGTCACCAAGAGACTCTTGAAAATCTGAGGAAGCGCGAAAGGGGTAATGCTATCACGCTGGATACAGTGGGTCCAGAATTGTAAAGTTTAATATTTGAAAGCCTGGGGACTTCCGCATTTGGAAAGGGATGGGTTGGACGTTCCTTTCGGTGACAAAGCATGCGATCAAATGCCTTTCGTTTTCCTTCGGTTTCTTCTACTGGTCCGATGAATGCCTCTCCAGAAAGGAAGCATGGACTGTCCGGTGACAGGCGTAATACCAAAGCATTCATGAAGTTGCCTATGACATAAGCTGAAAAGGGTAGAGACGGGGCCCTATTTTTATAAATTCGAGGAGGGCAGAGCGGTAGTATCAACGTTTGGAGATAGAACGTTAAATTTGTTCAGGCCAGCACAATCAAAACAATGGCATTCTTGCGTTCACCCGGCAGAGTAGGGTTTTGAGAGGCTTCGACGAAGAAGTTGGAGTCTTCGTGGCATGACAAATGGCCCTGAGAGGGGATGGATTTCACGTCAGAGAATTCCCTGATGTCGTGTTTGCTACTGGTCAGGCGCCCAGCAACTTGGAAGGACTACCGTTTGTTTATTGAAGATGGCCATGTAGTTAGAATACGCGTATGACAGTGTTGCGCTCGCTTCTGACGTAAGCTGGAAAGCAGAGGAGGTGGAATGCAATACTAAGTGCCCAGGTGGAAAAAATTGTTGGTCCGAGAGTTCAAACACCTTTGCGCAAGAAACTTAGTAATGTACCTGTTTTACGCGCAGACTTCAGATGCCAATATATCAGCTGGATTACGGAGTACGCAGCCTCGTATCAACTTCAGTGGGAAACACTCTTCTTCAGCACGCATCTACTGGACAGACTGTTGTCTAAAGGGGATTTTACAAACGATACAGGTCCTGGGTTTAGCCTGCATGACACTTGCAATTAGAATTGAAGAGAACCAACCGTCAAGCTGGGGAAGGTCGCAAAACATGAACAGTGGAAAGCAGATTTACAAACTCACTAATAAATAGGTTTCTCTTAATCTCATGCAGCCACGTGTCAGTTTGCACGTAAAGAGAGAAATCAACGGTTCTTGTTGTATCGCGCTCACTACATGCTCCAAAAGTTAATTTGGTAAGCCTTGCGATGGACGTGACCGGGGAAGTCACGTGTCTTGCGGTGAATGGCATTGCGATCAGGGAGGAATGTTCAAAGAATGTTTTATTGCGGTCGCGATGGTTAATAAAGTTAAATGAGCGCCAAATTCAGTATGATTTTGCTGGGAATCATTTCCTTGCTGTACGTTGCATTACATTTCGGAATTTATTGTTGAAGCAGCAACGATTAAGAAGAAGGAAAATCACAGCTAAAACGTTGATGGAGAGTCAAAGGCTACGATAATGCGGCCAGAGGGAGCACCACGGCCGGACAGGGCTAAAGGGTTCAGTTTCATGACGATCAGGTCCACTTGTAAGTTGTACATGGGAGCCATCAAATAATTCAATCGAATTTGCAGTTTACAAATGATGATATTCTAATTTTAGAGGTTCAATGGTCACAGAATCTTAGTGCCTTGCCACCGCTTGTATGTCAGATATATTGTTTTAAGAAAATTTTCGATAAGCCACACCAAGCTTAAGAAGATTCGCAGTGGGCATTTTCCTCATTGGCAGCATAAGCGTCGAGAAGGGTTTCACATTTTCCTCTTTAAAAGGCCTTGTATTTTGAAGTTTGGAAAGCTCTGTAACGTCGTGGATGCCCATTGACCAGCAGCTCTGGTGGTGCTTCTATCTCCGTCTCATCTGGAAACAATATGAAAAAGGGCCTGCAACTTTATTCTTCAAAGCCAACAGAACCGTATTTGTCATCTCAAAATTATGGCGAGATTTTCAGCAACAAAATCATATGGTTTATGGGTGATGCAAATGTGTATCGCATCACAGTCCATAAAACTTTTGAACGAAATCTTACGGCAAAGCCTATCTTTACTGTCGGGCGTTGGATTCAATAATTTCACATGGATTTTTTCTCAGAGAATGCACTGTAGAGCATTCTGTTGTAGGAATTCGGTCACGGTTGGAATATGATGTTGAGTTGAAGGAAACAATGATGATGGGCACTGGCTATTATGAAATTGAAGCTGAAATTGCATCCTTTTTAGCTGAAGGGAAAGAGACTGTTGGTGTCCGGGAGAATACAAAAATAAGGAATTGTATTATTGACAAAAAAAGCAAGCATGATAGGAAATTTTGTTTTTGTAATGATTGCATGTTAACACCAGTACTTTACTAGCTATCTCTATTCTGTATATTCTATGAGTCTTTGTCTGATCATAAGACACTGCATCAGGAAGATACAAAACATTGTTGAAGTCTTTATAAAACCGTGACAGAAATTTTGAAAGTTAAAGATACTTTTATGGAAGACTTGCTGGGAGTGGGATTTTATTGGTGCAAAAGCGACAGAGCTTGTCACTGCAGTGTTACAATGCCTTTGATTGTCCAAAGTTGCACTCCAGGTCTGGATTTTAAGTAGAGTCTCAGGTACCAGCTACAATAGAGCAGGTTTGTCTTCAGTAAAGGAAGTTGTTTCAGTTGCAGTATGGGTTCAATTGCAGGTCAGAGCGCAGTCTTAAGTTCAGAGTTGGGAGCTGCCCAATGGATTAGGCACTTGGTCTACGAGTTCTTTGCTACCTCGCAGGGAGGATAACATCCTCGGTTGGAGCCATTTGTTAGCACCATATTTGTGCTAAGCATTTGAAGAGGTCCAGACCTATGGAGACATGAACACAAATCTCATTCCTTAGACCACATGCCCAATGAGGGTGAAAATCAAACAAATTTCAAGCATTTGTTCCCAAATATAAGATGAAATAAAGATAATAATGCTAAGTTTAGCACTGCAGTAGTGATGGACGGCCCAGATTAGCGAGCTAAGGAGATCCATGGTCCATATGAATTTGAATTTTAACTTGCAAAAAGGGACAAAATCAAACACAAGGTAATTTTATGTGAAGGCATGGGGGTTTTTCACCGAAAATGACTGTTTTAGTCATCATTTTGTAGCAACTGTTTCCACCAAACCAGAGGGAATTTCGGGAAATTGAGAGATTTTTATCTCCAGCACGGGCCAATCTACAATAACCTCTCTCAAAATCTGCACAGGTGTCACGGTTTAGGAGAATCGAAAGGTTTTGTAGAGGGTAATTTTCTAGAATTCGCGTTTTCTTTGTGAGTCATCAATTTCCAGAGCAGGGCTGGTGCAAGCTAATGCTGGCCACTCATGACGCGTTAGTTGCAATGGACTTATGGAAAAACAGAAATCTGAACGTCAAAAAACAATATTAGAGCTACCTACACAACTTTTTGGAATATGGCGCAAGAAGATCAAACGTAGAAAATCAGATTACCTTCCGGAATATATAAATATTATTTATGGAAATTAAGTATAACTCCCAAAAAATGGGGTTCTCCTAAGGTTGGTATGTTATTTTTTTAAGAAAATATAATGAATATGTTTGCATTAGCCTTCTTGTTCGGTATTCAAATGGTGGATTTTTGTTAAAAAAATTATATACAGTCGTAGATAACAGGCCGTTCTAGTGCAGCGTTATTTTTCCATATTTATTTATGTTAATTTTATTTTTATTTTTAATTAAGGAAGTCAGCCCATCCCTAAAATGATTAGGCCGAGCATTAGCCCTCGATATCATGGTCTTAACCTAATCAATCAACAATTTTTTTTTTTAGGATGTATGTTTTTGTGTGTACTTGAGTGGGTTCTTTTCCGTTTTCAAAATAGGTGAGCCAATAAAAAGTTATAGACGGAAGAAAGAACCTACTCTTTGTGTAAGATTGACATTAGTGCAATTGAAATTAGCTAAAAAATAGGAACAAATAATAATTTTATTAAAAAATTACATATTCGGAATCTGCACACATAGTTCTAGAAGTGTGTGCAATTTCATTAGCAGTGGACAAGTGTAGCATACGCAGAATCATGCTCGAAATAGAAGAAGTTATAGAATATGATGTATTTTGTTATCAGATGTATGTTTTTATATTATTATATGTATTTTGGAAACCCGAACCTAAAACCATAGCAGCCAAGTCATCCACCACGTTGGTGGGAAACGAATTACCCGCCAAAATTTAAAAACTAAACTTACGCGTGCGTGTGTATTTAAAAAGTGCATACGCACAAAATGGCGCGCACACGTCCAAACACGCGTACGCGTCCAAATGCTCTCACGCGCAAAATGGCGCATGCGCGTTGTTTTTACTAAAGTTTGAAACTTTCCATATTGATTAAATAATTTTATAAAATATATATATTTTTAATAATTAATAATGTTTTAAATTGAATTAAATTAAATTTATATGATGAGGAGGAGGAGGAGGATGGGGATAATGACGATGATGTTAATGATGATGATGGGGATGATGACGATGATG